>AWOL01S0042822.1:63872-83270 GCA_000715115.1 Nicotiana otophora
TCCCCACGTGGCAGCAAGCCACTACCAAAACATATGACTCTTAGTCATGTTGGGATATGTGGCAACCAATTCAAACATAAGGCTTGTAATTTAAAGAAAGCTAAATATCTTTTAACAATTAAAAGATACATATCTTTCAACATGTAACAGAATAGCAAAGGCTCTACAAATGGGCAATCTGAAGCTAACGTAGAAGGGTACAAATCTTCAATAATTCAAACAGAGATTTCATATCTTAAGAGACGTGAGATTTTGTAATTTTAAGGGAGTACGGTGTAATCCTTCTCAAGAATATCACACGGATATTTCCCTACTCTAGGTATGTTAAGGTCAAGCCCTTCCTTCATTTTGGCATGATCTCGTAATTACATGTGTTTGATAATGAGGCATAAAGAGAAGTTCATACTCCCGAATTTATATACAATATCCTAGTCTCATAAATTACAGTATTCTCCTTATATGGATTTCATATTAATTGAGTATTGTCCTATTCCAGTCAAGAGAGCGGAGATCCTATATATAAAGTATTACAGTATTTTCATTACCATCGAGCTATAATCGATGGGCACGCCCCTATTGGGCAACCTCTGATCAGATGGTAAGTTGTATACCGAGTCTGTTGTGGTCGAGCGCCTATGAGCGAGCCCAGTTGGCCGAGATACAGAGCCTAGTATGACCGAGCGCTTATGAGCGAGCCTACTACGGCAGAGCAATTATATATATACCGAGCCTTATAGGACCGGGCAACTATTTTACTTACTATATTGAGAGAGCTTAGTCAGTATCAACAGGTAAGCATATCTTTAGATTATCTTTGACTCCTAATTACTTTCAGTTATTATATTACCAGTTCAGTTTCAGCTTTCAGTATATTGCCTTACTTACTCGGTATATTATTTTGTACTGACGTCCCTTTTCTGGGAGCGCTGTATTTCATGCATGTAGGTTCAGACAGACAGACGGGTAGACATCCCCATTAGGTGTTGCCCAAGTTCAGCTTGATCGGTAAGCTCCATGCCTTTCGGAGTTGCCGGGTCTAGAGCTTTCCATACATCTTTATATATATATATATGTATATATGCTATGAGTAGGTCGGGGCCCTGTTCCAATCACAGTATATCCATCAGTAGAGGCTTGTAGACGTATCCTGTCAGTTAATGCAGTATGTTGGGCTTATAGGCCTTTTATGTACATTTTGTTAGTTAGCCAACTGTAGTATTTATGACGGCCTTGTCGGCCCAACTTTGTATTGATATTTAGTCAGCATTCGCAACTGTCTTGCAATGTGGCCCATGGCCAAAGTATGACATTATATGTTCAAAATACCTTAGTCGCAAGTTGGTACGCAAGGATAGGTGAGGCACCGGGTGCCGGTCTCGCCCCTAAGTTCGGGGCTTGACAAAAGTGGTATCAGAGCAGTTCTATCCTAGGGAGTCTATAAACCGTGTCTAGTAGAGTCTTGTTTATGGGTGTGTCATGCACCACACTTATAAGCAGGAGGCTACAGGGCATTTAGGACTATTACTCTTTCTTCTTACTCTAGATCGTGTGGTAGAGCTCAGTTATAAGAACTCAATTTCCTAAACTCTATCCTATTCATAATACGACGACGCCTACATCCAGAAAGGCAGTTGGTAAGAGATTGAATGTGGCTATGGAAGAGTTGAGTCAGAGGAACTCGATTTTGCATGATGCTTATGATGGATAAATGTAACGTCTTCAGCAGATCATGTGTGTACTAAGATGTGTAAGCCTTTTGATAAGGAGCCTTAAGGCAGGAATATTTATCCACCCATATGGTGAAAGGCAATGAGAGATTCAGAAGATAGATACAAGTTTCAACAAGTAAAAGAAGAAAGATGAAGAAGGGTACGAGGCGCCCAGCTAATGAAGATTATTAGTATTTACAATTCAGGCAGAGGAATATAAGCCTTTTGAGTTACCTGCAACAATAACAGAGATATGTATAATTAGTCACACCCATCTCAGTTATACCCTATTGGGGGCTAACAGGTGCAGTTTAAGAAAAGGACGGGATATCAGGATCCTGCTGGGGTTAGAGTAACCCAAAATGGTGAATGGATTATTTTTGTTAGTTGACATTTCCGAAGGATATTACAAAGGTGCTAATAGATCTTCTTGTGAGACACCCAGATGGTGCATTCTAAAATAGTACAACTAGATATGAGTACTACAAAGATAGGCACTGGAAGCCTTGAAGGGATAAATATTACCTTAGTATGGCTCCCGTCCCTAGTAGGGAGAGAATGTCAGGCAATTCGAAGAACCAGTGGATGGAGCTATGGGAGCTAAAAGCAAAAGAATGTCTTGTTGAAATTTTCAGAATAAAGTGATAGAAAGCAATGTTAGTAGGAAAAAAAAAGAAGAGAGTTAATGAAGCATTATGCGTAAGATGTGATACATGGATGACAATGAAAGATTAAAAAAATGAAATGAATGACATTATTACAGAGTCTATAGTCAAATGAAGAAAAATACGAGAGGTGACAGGCCTTGAGACAACAAAAGAGTATAGGCCATAAAGTCATACCCTCATTTTGAGAAATAAGCTCGTGACTCCAACGTGACTACCAGAAGGAAAAGTTAGACTCCAGAGTAATAGAAATTAGTATGGGCTGCTGAACAAGATAAACTAAACATGAATTAGGGACTGAGTAATTGGATAATACTCGGTATCGTGAGAATTTCAGATTTCGTTCCGGCGATAATAGAATGAACAACAGAAGGAGATTCATGAGAAATTTAGAGAATGGTCTTTCAGGAAGACGCTTCCCTAAAGCAAGCGGTGTGAGCAAAGTTAAGCTTAAGGGACTGTATGTTCCAGTTATACTAAGTGTCATCCTCGCGAGTAAGGAATTGTTTTATCCTTGGTATAGAAGGATTACCGCGAGGCAAGTAAGGATCATCGATGATGTGAAAAGATGCCAAAGATGAAAAGGTAAAACATTTATACGTAAATCATTGTAGCACTAAATCGTAGTGCTTTCCTAAAGGGGGAATATGGTGTGATGTGACAATAAGTCAGAATTAAGTGGTTCTAGTAACTATGGAATGGTAAAGGAAGAATGCGACAAAAAAATGAGAAAGGGATGAGATTGCACTTATCCAAATCCTACCGATATGCTACGATTCCAGAATATTATGCAAGAACGACGTCAAGGAAAGGAAGTAAAGGTTCCTGCCCAGAATGTTATTGATAAATAAGGAGTTGGTGCGAAAGGTATGTTAGACAAAGGAAATAACCTAAGAAAGATTACGTGGAATATTGATATGAGAATGGGCCAACGAGTAGTTGACAGTTGATTCAAGAAGAACCTAATTATGGATAGACAGGAGGTTGTAGACGAATCAGTAGATTGTGCAAGATAAACACAGTAAAACCCAATATACTGAATTCAGCCTCGTAGTAATGTCATTGTACTACTTGAGATATATTCAGATAGGAGTCGGGATAGTTAAACGTATCGTATGAATGTTACGGGAATAAAAGAGAGTGCCACTCGGAAACAGTCAAAATATCAGTTCAGAAGCAACCCTACAAGCACAGGGGCATGGAGGTAAGTAACTACGGGTAGTTATAGGCAAGGAAGGACATCAAAAGGTCCATAATAAGCTCACAGCTTTACAAGAGTCAGAAGGTCCTCCCTAAAGTACTACAATGAAAGACTAGCTCCTCCCTAAAGTACTACAATAAAAGACTAGCTGAGGAAGTAAGGAAGAAAACTTCAACCTAAGCTCAGAGACCCAAAGAGGGAATGGTCTTTTAATAACAAGTCTCATAACAACGGTGTATGCAATCCCTAAGAAAGTGGTACCTACCGTGGCTAATGGACGGGAAGTAAAAAAAAAATCAGAAATGATATTCAAGATCATATGAGTTGTATGTAATTCCAATATGTATGGTCACTAAGATAAGTTAAGCATGCACGCAACAAGCGGCAGAACGACCAGGAAAAGTAATTTCTTGCGTTTAAAGAAAGCTGAGAAGGAACGAAAGGAATTCTTCGATCAATGATCCAAAGTTGGTTATGTTATGAATGCACTTAAAAGTTTGGAGTATTAACCATGTAGCATATATGTTGACAATCATACAACCGTAGAAGGTTCCGGTATAAGTTAGAAGGAAGAATTGAGTCCGGGTCATAGACAAAGGATTGAATTGTTAAAGGATTGTATCATGGATATTCCATAGCACCCATGAAAGGCTAAAACTAATAACTAACACCATGAGCCGCAGATCGGAAGATAGCTTAAGCCTACATAAAGGTTGATCAGAGGGAAGAGGAAACTAAAGAATTACATCAACCAAGTAAATCAGGAATCTGATTATCGGTCCAAACAATTATAGAAATCGTGATTGAGAACCTTGCAGGATTATCCTTAATATCTAAGGCATAAGAGACATAGTACAACAAAACCACCATATTCTATAACGTCCCTATAATAGAGCCAGTTTGAAGAGTACCGACCTCGTAAAAAGTCAGCATGGAGCTACCACCAAATTGGGTATGCACTAGAGGTGCAAGTATTATAAGAGAGATTCAAGTTGGGGATGTGAATTATACCTGTGTGAAAGGGAGGTCATGAAGGAGATAGAAGATGTGATGCGAGACTTTAAGGTAAGTAAGGTAAAGTTGAACAACATACAAGATACTCAAATGCAGAAGGTTATGAATAGTCCATACTTCGGATAGAAGGTTAGAAGCGCGGGGATTCAATATCCAGGAATGATAGCGGCATCGTTAGTGGAATATCTTGCAGCCTATGGTTTCTAGGTATCGAGAGGTCTAGTTAAGAGAGTAAAAGAAGAGTTAGAGACGATGTGATGTCTTGCTTGATGTTCTAGAACAACACAAGGAAATCTATGGTGCAAGCAAGTTAAAGGAAGGTTGCGAATAATATAAATTGATATATGTAGGTTGAAAGCTAAAGTATGGTAGAGCGACATGATTTTAGAAAGACAGGAGTAAGGATAAGAAAAGGCAAGTAAAAAGGTGACGAAAATGGATAAGTTCTCGGGGTTACGCCCATGAAAATAAGAGAGCTGATGGTTTGTCCAAGTTATAGAAAGTTCTGTATAGCCTGAATGAATTCTAAGGAGTCTAAGACTAGTAGCATTTAAAAGAGATGGAATGTTTCCCTGGTAGTAGGATGAAGGTATAATTATCATAGATGAAGGATGACGTTTAGACCTTCGATTGAGTAATGATTGGATGAATTGTAAAGGATTAAAATACTCTCATAAGGAGAATCACATTTGGATGCTATGAAATATGGTTATTGAAGTATAGTATCGCCCCTAGGTGGATCAGTCCAATCACTTCAGATGTTTCCCCAATGAGACGTGAGCCCAGTGACAATCTATTACATAAGAAATTTCAAGTTATCAGTGGTAAATTGTAGATCAATATTGAGGTGAATCAACAATGGATGGACGAAAGTCACAAAGTATGATATGAGATTAGGCCACCATTCTTAAGATGAATAGTAATAAGGAAGCATTAAAGGAGTTAGATTTATACATGTAGGATAAGCACGGGAGTAACCTGGAGTTTGGTAGCAAACCTCAGTAACGATAAATCAAAGTAAGAGTTATGGCAGTAAATTCATACGGATGGATAAATGGACCTATGAAATAAGGTATAACGATATTCGTAAGTTCAACAAAATACCAAGTGAAGAACTTCAGTATACTCATAGATGCCTAGAGATACATCTTATCAAGCTCTGTATATGTTTACGAACTGAATCCAAGAGATTGGCTAAAAGCTGAATGAAAAAAAGAGAGAAGAGTCGGATAGGCACACTTAAAAGGCCAGAGTCGTATAGGCTGCATGACAGAAGGTAGCAACAGTTACGAGATTAGAAGAATTCCGACCACAAGTCGTGGTGTAAGAAAGAGGCCTAAAGGGGGGATGCCCAGGCCTTTGAATTTAATCACAAAACAGTTACCTAGATGGCAAGGAGAGTACTAAAGTATTCAGAAGACATAGGTTATGAAAATGATAAGTGCATCAGTCAACATTCGAGGACGAATGTTCCAAAGAGAGGAATATTGTTACATCCCACATTTTCGTATGTTAAAGTTTCGTCGTAAGTTAATCGACGTAAAGTTCGGGAATGAGATTATTTTGAGATTATAAGCATTATGTTACATCCTGCGTTTTTCGTACATTAAAGTTTCGTCTTCAGTTAATTGACGTAGACTCGGGGATGAGCTTTTTTTGAGATTATAAGCATTATGCTATTTCAAACATGGGATGAGTAAATTCGTGAAGGAGAGAAGGTAAGCAAATAGAAGAAAATGAGTTTCGTCAAAGTTTGGAAATTTGGGGTAAAATACGGTTCAAGCTATAATACCCCGTATTTATGGACTAGTGCCATACAAGGTACCATATGACCATGATAGTATGATATATAAAGTGCATTACAAATGAGGAGTATTTTAAGTAATTTGAGATAATTCTTAATTATGTGGGTAATTGGTTAATTATCGGGTAACGNTAAGAGAGCTGAGACAGTATCAACAGGTAAGCATATCTTTAGATTATCTTTGACTCCCAGTTACTTTCAGTTATTGTATTACCAGTTCAGTTTCAGCTTTCAGTATATTTCCTTACATACTCGGTACATTATTTCGTACTGAAGTCCCTTTTTTAGGGGAGCTTCATTTCAAGCATGCAGGTTCAGAGAGACGGGTAGACCTCCTCATTAGGTGTTTCCTAAGTTCGCCTTGATCGGTAAGCTCCATGCCCTTCGGAGTTGCTGGGTCTAGAGCTTTACGTACATCTTTGTATATATGTATATATGCTATAAGTAGGTTAGGGCCCTGTTCCGATCACATTATACCCATTAGTAGAGGCTTGTAGACATGTTATGTCAGTTAATGCAGTATGTTGGGCTTATAGGCCTTTTATGCACATTTTCTTGGTTTGCCAGCTGTAGTAGTTTTGACGGCCTTGTCGGCTCAGCTCTGTATTGATATTTAGTCAGCATTTGCAATTGTCTTGCAATGTGGCCCATGGCCAAAGTATGACATTATATGTTCAAAATGCCTTAGTTGCAAGTTGGTACGTTAGGATAGGTGAGGCACCGGGTGCCGGTCTTGCCCCCAAGTTCGGGGCGTGACAGAGGACTTCCCAGAGTTGCCCCAGTTGCACCTCCAGCGGATCCAGCAGAGGATCCCATAATTGAGGAGCAGGGCAAGGTTCCCGCAATAGAGTCAACTCCGGTCGATTTCATGAAAGCATCGGGTTTCCAGGAGGTCATGGGCCGTATGCTACGGTTCATGGATTCTATGACCTGGGCTGGTTTATTTCCAGCAGACCCAGCCACATCTCAGGTGGGAGGGGGAGCACATACCCCTACTTCTCAGGCTCCTGGTCATGCAGCCGCTGTATATCATACCCCGTGCACACTAACCGTAGGCGGAGCCCAGCCAGTTGCAACAGCTGTACCTGAGCCTAGACCAACTGCAACCGGTGAGCCGCATAAGCTGCTGGATAGATGCACCAGGCTTCACCCTCGTGTTTTCGGGGGTGAGCGACATGATGATCCCCAGGACTTCATTGATAGGTGTATGGGCATATTGCACAACATGAGTATATTGGAGTCTCACAGTGTGGATTTCACTACCTTTCAGCTGGAGGGCAGGGCTTGTAGGTGGTGGAAGTCTTATCTTCTTGGCATACCAGCAGGTTCTCCTCCCATGACTTGGGACCAGTTCACACACCTATTATTGGACATGTATATTCCACCCTCTGAGTGGGAGGGGTTGCGGTTCCAGTTTGAGCAGCTCCAGCACGGTCAAATGTCAGTGACCAGTTATGAGGCAAGATTCTGTGAGTTGTCTCTCCATGCACTTATGATACCTCCTACTGAGGTAGAGCGAGTGCGGAGGTTGGTTGTGGGGTTGCACTCAGTTATTCCAGCTAGTATGGCCCGAGAGGTAGAGATGGGGACTTTCTATCAGCTAGTAGTGGAGATTGCCTGGAGGATTGAGGGTTATCGTCAGAGGGGTAAAGAGTAGATGCAGCAGGACAAGAGGGCCTGTTACTCCGGAGAGTTTAGAGGTGCCCCGGCTGGGGCAGAGGTCAGTTCAGCAGGGGTCAACCAGTAGGACCCCATATCTGATGAGTGGTGATTTTACCATCTATTCTAGTCTTTTTTCTTTAGTTTTTGTGTCCTTTAATTATAAAATGAGGTGATTTATGGTGTGCATTGCTAAATTTTCAGGTAAATGATGCTATGAAGAGAGTTGAATTCAATTGAAGGTGAATTGAGCAAAAATGAGTTAAAAAGTGCAAATTCCTTCAGTGATTCCGCATCTGCGGAACACTGGTCGCTTTTGCGACCTTACATCTACGAGGAAATGGTCCGTATTTTCGGAATTAATCTGCCTTCCCTAGGATCGCATATGTGAGAATAGAACCGGTGAGCACGCTTCTGCGCTTAAAGTTCGCATCTATGGTCGCGCATCTACGCGTGTAAGTCCACTTCTACGGAGTCAGTGTTTCCCATCAAAGGCCACTTCTGTGATAGGCTATCCACATCTGCGGAGCTGCACCTACGAGGATCCTTCGGCAGGTGCGGTCAACGGGCTTCAGATATGGACGGTCTTGGCATTTCATATTTTCTCAACTCCAAACCCACAAATACAAGACCTAGCTTATTGGAAACAAATCTTTGGCTTATTTTTCAGTCTCTTGACCAGAGAAGACAAGTTTTAGAGCTAGGGTTCTTGCACACACACTTGGGTCTTGAAGATTTGAAGCTTTTGGTTGAGAATTTCTTACCCATTTATGTTCATTTATTCATTTCCTTGCTTTGTATTGTATATCTAAGTGTGTAGTAGTTTTTGCAACACTTGAATCTTATTTATGAAAATATTCATATTTAAAGTGTGGATTAAATATCTTATTGTGCTTATGCATTGAACGATTTTTATTTATTATGAAGTGAGTTATTGTTTCTTTAGTTATTCTTGTTCTTTAATGTTTCCAGAGGGATTAGCTAACCCTAGGACTTGCCTATTTACTTCGAATTAATTTTGGGAAAGATAATTTGGGGTTGGGAAAGATTAATTAACAAGAACTTGAGGCTTTAACCCTCACTTTATAGATTTTACCTAGGGATATGATTGAACTACTTGTATCCATATTCGGTGTGCTTAATCTCTTAATTATTTTATGGATAATTCAATTAGGAAGTCTTGATAGTCTTCGGAAGAAGTTAATATAGAATTATTACCCGAGGCTAATTAACATAAACTCGCTCATATTTGTAAAATCGTGAAATACATTGGATCGTTACATTGGATCGCTTATATTTTCGCATTTAGTTATAAATATTTTCAATCACATTTTAAGTGTTTGGCTTAGCATAATAAGTGATAATTCTCTTATACGCCTATCGCCTACATATTGTTCTCTGTGGGATTTGACCCCGACTCATAGTTGAGTAAATTATATTATAAGCGACCGTGTCCATTTATCTTTTATGAAGTACAAATCCACTACTAAAAAGTAAATGGACCCGGTCGCATGCAATATAATTTACCCAACTATGAGTCGGGGTCGAATCCCACAGAGAACAATATATAGGCGATTAGGCATGTAAGAGAATTATCACTTATTATGCTAAGCCAAGCACTTAGAAATATTTTGAGAAAGTATTTATATCTAATTGAGAAAATGTAAACTAACCTAGAAATTAAATAAAATGATCAATGTCTACAAATATGGATGCATGGGGAATTATACTCAAGTAACTATCCAATGTATTTCATAATTTAACAAATATGAGCGAGTTTATGTTAATTAACCTCGGGTAATAATTCTATATTAGATTCTTTCGAAGACTAACAAGACTTCCTAATTGAATTATCCCTAAAATAATTAAGAGACTAAGCACACCTGAATATGGATACAAGTAGTTTACTTCTATCCCTAGGTAGAATTTATATAGTGAGGGTTAAAGCCTCACGTTCTTGTTAATTAATCTTTCCAGGCCCCAAATTATCTTTTCCAAAATCAATTCGAAGTTAATGGGCGAGTCCTAGGGTTAGCTAGTCCCTTTGGAAACATTAAAGAACAAGAATAATTAAAGAAATAATAACTCACATCATAATAAATAAAAATTGTTCAATACATAAGCACAACAAGATATTTATTCCACACTTTAAATATGAATATTTTTATAAACAAGATTCAAGTGTTGGAAACAATACTACACACTTAAATATTCAATACAAAATAAGGAAATGAAGAAATGAGCATATATGAGTAAGAAATTCTCAATCAAAAGCTTCGAATCTTAAAAACCCAAGTGTGTGTGCAAGAACCACAGCTTCCAAACTTGTCTTCTCTAGTCAAGAGACTGAAAAATAATCCAAAGATATTTTACAAATGAGCTAGGTCATGTATTAAATAGTGTGGGGGATCAAAAACGTGAAATCCCATTCATTCCCAGAATTTGCCCAGAAAACATACTATGCGATCGCATAGAACATTTAACCAGGTTGACTATTTTACTTCTTCGCGATCGTGTATTTTCAACCGCTATCGCACAGCTTCACTATCCTGGACTTTTGTGATCGCCTATAACCTTCCGCGATCACACATCATTGTTGACCAGCCACTGACCGGTCTTTCTTCTTTGTGTTCGCACAGACTCAACCGCATTCGCGTTGCTTTGCCATCTTGGACTTCCGTGATCATGTATAGCCTTCCGCGATCGCATAGAGCATTCACTGGCAGCAGTTAAATTTTCTCCTTTTAACACGTTTTGACTTGGTTTCTTCCGTTTCTTCTCTAACTCACTTGATACCTGAAATATGCCAAAAACCCTCAATAAATGCCTTAATTTCCCAACAAAATCATACAAAAGCCTAAGTATCAAGAGCAGATAAGTTGGTAAAATACCAATTTATCAAAGCCCCAAATTTAAACTATTGCTTGTCCTCAAGCAATTCAGCAATTAAGAATATCCTTCAATAAAATCACCAATCAAGTTCAATAGCATACCAAACATCATTTCAAGTCAACAATTAATCCAAAGCATATGAATCGCCAACTTCTCACAAATTTTATTTCAATTCAAGCGCTCAAACACTACATTAATCAAAGTAGCAACCGAGTCATGACACTAAAGCTTCAAAATTTGCCTCATTATGACAAATAATTTTCTTTTGTTCATTCCTCCCAATTATAGATCGGATTAAGTTCACAACTCAAGATTTCATGTGCCCTCACACTTAAGAGACAATCCCAACTTATAAATTACAATTTAAGCACAAATGGGATATCAAATGGAAAGAATTATCTCTCTCTCACAAAGATATTCAAATGCACAAAAGTAGTGCCATAGGCTTGCCCTTCATGTATTTCTCCACTAATGTAGACACACTTGGTTCAAAATCAAGTAGGACTTAAAGGATTGTAATGTAGGTTTTTGGTTAAGGTAGGGCACAATTTGGATAAGAGGGATTCAAAACCTCCCTAAGCACCACTGTTTGTAACAATTAAAGCACACTTCCTTCAAAACTATTTTTCATCCTTTCTTCACTTTTCATTCCACATCTAATCTTTCCTTTATTCACAACTCCTTATTTTTCCTTCCTTTTTCTTTTCTTTCTTACTCATCATATATATATATATATATATATTTTAATTACCTTTCACCTTTTAAGCAACTTCCACATCACAACTTTTGCAACCTTCACCCCCAAACTTAGGCTTTTAGCCTATGTTTACATTCTCAAAGTACTTAGGGAGGTAGGATGCCAAAAGATAGATCAATAAAGAACGAAGGGTTAAAGCTTGTAACGTGGTTGCCAAAGAAAAAGTTTAAAGGCTCAAAAGGGGCTGACTAGGGAAAATATGCTAGGGTAGGAAATTTAAGGCACAATAACTGTCCAAGGAAGGCCTAATATTATTTTTTAAACCAAGTTAGTCTAAGATTTTTCCTTGAAGCACATTCCGGAAAAGTTTTAGACTACAAATAATGCAAAAGAATTCACAAAAAATTTCACCACACATGGAACATGCAAACTCGAGTACATATAAATCCAAAATCCAATTAAAACCAATGAATCCAAAGAAAATGACATATAGCCTAAAAAGACTATTTAATGAATCAAAGAGGCAAAAATAGAACCTAAAAGTCACAACAAGGATTATTACTTCAATCATTTTTCACTTTAAATATCAAGACTTCATATGCCAAAGTTTAAATCATGTTGGTACCAAACAATCCACATGTTGGTTTATGGATAAAAAGATCACACCCAATAACCAATTTATTCACTACTAGCTATTAATTAAAAAAAGAAAAAAAATATTTAACTAAAAATAAAAAAAACATTGACAAGACTAATCCCTTAAGAAAGTTGTCACGCCATCCATCATAGGAAAAAGTCACCCGGTTCGACACAAATTATTTTCTTGGAAAAGAACACACGGCAAAAAGAAAAATCAAGGATTTTAATTAATACTACTACAAGTAAATAAAGTAGAAAATAAGAAGAAAACAATACAAGTAAATAAAGTAGCAAAATAAGAAAAAATAACAACTAATGCTAACATGCTAGAATTAAATTTTAAATTATCACTAATAAACTACAACGTCAACTAATCTACACAAGTTATCACAAAAAAAATAATCATGCTCCAACTACATCATCACATATAAATGTGTCACCCCCAACCTAAAGTGTTGCACTGTCCTCAATGCAACTAAACAAAACAAGATAAAAATAAAGAAGGTGCTCCCTGAAACTGCATCACTTTGAGCTGGAGGTGATGGAAAATTTGAGCTCTAAATCCTCATCATCATCGTCCTCTAATTCATGTGAGCCACAGAATGAACCCAACTTGTGCATCATTTTGGACAGAAATTTGCTTTTCTTCGTCTCATGCTCATTGAACCTCAATTGTCGTCTCTCAATCTTTCCTTGTCTTTGGCTCTTGTATTCCAACCTATTTTTGATTGCTTTTTATTCATGAACTACATCATCCAAAGATGGCTCCTTACCAGTCCCAGTAGAAGTGCTCTCCCCAGGTAGACCAGAAGGAAGGCGAGTTACAAGTTGGCGAATATGAGCATCGATGCCATAGATTTGACTGGATAGGTGGCGCATAGTGAGAGGTCCATAGGGAAGTGGAGCAATGGGATCATATAGTCCTGCTGCAGCTGTGGAAGAACCACTGGACCCATCGGCAATCTCAGTAAACTGCCCAAATGAAGGAGCTAGTACATCAATTCTTCTCTTCTTTTTCCCGCCAGTTATCCCTTTTCTAAGCAATGGTTAAATTGTTGTGCCTAGGTCTTTCTCAAAATCATTCGGGTCCTTTAGCACCCCAGCATCATTGCACAACTGAGTGATTAATGAGGGAAAGAATAGACTTTTAGACCTTCTGTTACATGCTTCCTTAATTTCACTCACTATGTGCTGGACTATGTTCACTGGCAAGTCATCCATCATAGCAGCAATCATCAATGCCTTCTCAGGCATCACCTCAGACTCATGTCTAGCTGGCACAATTCTGGCACAAATAATGGACAGCCAAGTCTTGGCTTCAGCTGTGAATTCAGAAGAATCAACCCCTTGGTGCACCATTTCCCAAGATGATGTTACCCCGTCATGAAGCTTCTCCACCAACCATTGGCTCCCTCCCTCCCTTGCTCTGGCTCTGTATATCTCATTGTTAGCATTGGGAAGCATATAGTGTGCATGTATTACCTCGGGACCAAAGTTGACCCGCTTGCCCCTCACAAAGGTGTATACTTACCCTTGGAAATAGGTCTTCAAAGCATTGGCATAGAATTCATGAACTACAGTGTAGTTGGCTTTGATTGGTTCAGGAGAAAAGCATATCCGTCCACTGTTAGTAAATTTTCGGAAGAAATCCGGCATCTTAGCCTCAAGTTTGTCCAAATGTATGCCTCTTTCTTTGACGATGCTCTTTGACATGAGTTTGTCATAGTTTCTTTCACATTCAGCAACTGTGAATCTGGCATGGTCAAAATATTCCTCTTCCACAGGTTGGGGAGCAGGCTCTTGTACAATTTCAACATTTTCCGAGACCATTTTATGCTCAAAGTACCAACAAAAGTAGACCATATATTAAATGCTTGGTAGGGTACTTATTACACTGTATTTTGATGTATCTAGGCCAAAGCAAATTACCCAAAAGCAACAACATTCAAATCTGCAATGCCACTGTTTTGCTGCCTGGAGGTTAGAGCAATGTGATCACGGAAATCCTCCGGTGATCTTGAAGAGCATTTTTTGTTTCTCAGAGTTAAAGGTTTGCGATCGCGGACCAGTCAACGCGATCGCGAAGAGCATTGTTGGTGACCTCAGAATTAAAGGTACGCGATTCATAACAGACAACGCAATCGCAGAGTGTAATTTTTACAAGTATTAGCACTAGACCTATGCGATTGTGAAATTGGGCATCGCGATCGCGAAGCTCTTCTTCCTCGCCTAGTTTAAGTTCTTTCAAGCATTTCCACTAACACATTATGGGCATCAGATTTTCATAGCAATTACAGAAAATTAAAGCACAGATCTAGCCCCACATCTTTCAAGAGTTACAACCCAATCACTCAACCAACCTCACCCAGCAAGCAAACATGTGAAGTACATAAGATTTCTACTTTAAAATATCAACTCAAGCCCTAAAATCGCAAGAGTTTATGCCATTTTATCATTTCACACAAAGCAAAGGAGCAAAAGAAACAAAAGAATCACAAAGATAGGAAATAAATCCACATACCTTGAGAGTACCGGGTGAACTTTTGCAATGGAATTGAAGAATGGAGAGTTGGGGATGATTTTAGGGGTTAGAGGAGTAGGAATAGTCATTATTGTGTTTTGAGGCAAATTGGGCGTTCCTTGTAATTTCCAGTGTTTTAAGGTTCAAAACTTACCTGTTAACCGCAATCGTGTGAAAATGCCTGCGTTCGCGTAGAACCAACTTACCAAAAAGACGCGGCCGCATTTGTATTTCTGTGATCGTAGATGGATAGCAAAATTTTGCTTTTCGCGAACGCATAAACTTTTGTGCGACCGCATAGTGCAACAGGTTTCTGCAGTTTTCATCAGCTACTGCTTTTGGCTGCCTGGTCACCCCGACCTGCTTAAAATAACTCCAAAAATTTTGAAACTTGGTAGATTAGTCAAAAATAAGATACTAAACTATTCTAAAAAAGAATATTTCAAAAACGACCAAAATTTTGGTAACGATGGGGCCTCCCACCAAGTCCCGCATTTAATGTCGTGGCACGACATGAATCTACTTTACCACAAAGGGATTTCCCCGGCAACGGCGCCAATTTTGATGACGTCCAAATCCACTACTAAAAAATAAATGGACACGATCGCATACAATATAATTTACCCAATTATGAGTCTGGGTCGAATCCTACTGAGAACAATATATAGGTGATTAGGCATGTAAGAGAATTATCACTTATTATGCTAAGCCAAACACTTAAAAATATTTTGAAAAAATATTATCTAATTGCAAAAATGTAAAGTAACCTAGAAAGAAGAGAATTATCACTTATTATGCTAAGCCAAACACTTAAAAATATTTTGAAAAAATATTATCTAATTGCAAAAATGTAAAGTAACCTAGAAAGCAAATAAAATGATCAATGACTACAAGTATGGATGTACGGGGAATTATACTCAAGTAACGATTCAATGTATTTCACGATTTAACAAATATGAGCGAGTTTATGTTAATTAGCCTCGGGTAATAATTCTATATTATCTTCTTCCGAAGACTAACAAGACTTCCTAATTGAATTATCCCTAAAATAATAAAGATATTAAGCACATCCGAATATGGCTACAAATAGTTCAATCCTATCCCTAGGTAAAATCTATAAAGTGAGGGTTAAAGCCTCAAGTTCTTGTTAATTAATATTTTCTAATCCCAAATTATATTTTCCAAAATCAATTTGAAGTTAATGGGCGAGTCCTAGGGTTAGCTAATCCCTTTGAAAATATTAAAGAACAAGAATAATTAAAGAAATAATAACTCACTTGATAATAAATAAAAATTATTCAATACATAAGCACAATAAGATATTTATTCCACACTTTAAATATAAATATTTTCATAAACAAGATTCAAGTATTGGAAACAATGCTACACACTTAAATATTCAATACAAAATAAGGAAATGAAAAAATGAGCATAAATGAGTAAGCAATTCTCAACCAAAAGCTTCAAATCTTTAAGACCCAAGTGTGTGTGCAAGAACCCTAGCTTCCAAACTTGTTTTCTCTAGTCAAGGGACTGAAAAATAAGCCAAAGATATTTTACAAATGAGCTAGGTTGTGTATTAAATGGTTTGGGGGTCAAAAACGTGGAATTTCATACCTGCCCAGAATTTGCCCAGAAAATTGTCACGACCCAAAATCTCACCCGTCGTGATGTCGCCTATCTCAATACTAGGCAAACCTACAATCTCAATAAACCACCATATCTTTTAAGTTTGAAAACATAATATCTAAATTTAACGGAAGAAAAACTCATAAATATATATATAAACACTCATAAAACCCGATTTCACTGAGTACATGAGCATCTAATATGAATACAAGTTTAGAAAATACGGTCTAATAGTCCGAGACCAAATGCAGTAAATAAAGAGATAGGGAAGGAGAGACAAGGTCTGCGAAACACGACAACTACCTCTGAATCTCCGAAAAATCAACTGTGCGAGAGAATTGGCATCCGCTATGTCCGAAAATACCTGGATCTGCATACGCAATGCAGAGTGTAGTATGAGTACAACCAACTCAACAAGTAACAATAATAACTAAGGAACTGAAGATAATGACGAGCTACACAGTTATAGTTCACTTTCAGTAATTCCCGCAAAGAATAGACATGCTTTCAAATCCGGCAGTTTAAGTCAAATCAATTTTATACAGTTCAAGTTCATGTAATCCGTATATAAAATCTTTCATATATTTCACAAAAATAACAGATAGCAACCAAGTGCAACAACAAATGCAAAGCAAGTACATCCTCCCAGGCAACAGTCACTCAACTCATCACAACAGCTCAACCACTCGGCTCTCAGCCCTCACACTAAATGGGTACCCGCGCTTACTGGGGGTGTACAGACTCTAGAGGGGCTCCTACAGCCCAAGAGCTATAATCTGCACGGACAACTCACGTACTATAATATAATATCTGGATCTGTATGGACAACTCACGTGCTGTACGGACAACTCACGTGCTATAATAATATATCTCACAATCAGTCCCTCGACCTTGCTCAGTGCTAAATCTCTCCAGTCTCTCTGGCTCTGAGAAATCATGAAATCAGCCCAAACAACAATGATATGATGCATCAATAATGAAAAATAGAGACCGAGATAAAATAATTAAGTAAACTATGACTGAGTATAAACAACAATTAAGTAGATAGTTCAACATGTACACGACCTTCGTGGGTCCCAAAAATACCAACATATAGACTAAACATGGTTTCTAGTCAAATTTCCACAACACATAGAGAGCACATAGCTAACAACAAGTTCTTCAACTTTACAGTCTCACGGGATAGATCAAGTCACAATCCCCTCGGTGCACGCCCACACGCCCGTCACCTAGCATATGCGTCACCTCCAAAGTAATCACATGATACCAATTTTTGGGGTTTCATACCCTCCGGACCAGATTTAAAATTGTTACTTACCTCAAATCATGAAAGTTTTTACTCTGCTATGACTTTACCTAACAAATCGCCCTCTGAATGCCTCGAATCTAGTCATAAATAATTCATTTCAGTCAATAAAATTTATTGGAATTAATTCCATAAGAAAATACTAATTTTCCATAAAAATCCAAAAATTAGCTCAAAAATTGCCCGTGAGGTCCACGTCTCGGAACCCGACAAAAGTTATAAAATATGAACACCCATTCAACCACGAGTCCAACCATACAAAGTTTACTCAAATCTGACATCAACTCGACCCTCAAATCTCCAAATTAAACCAAGAGGGTTTTCACAATTTTCCAACTTAATTCACCAATTACATGTTAAAAACAACCATGGATTCAGATAATTTAACCAATATTGAGTTAAGAACACCTACCCCATTGTTTCCTCTGAAAATTTCCCAAAAATCGCCTCTTTTCGAGCTCCAATCAGTCAAAAAGTCCCATTTTCAGAACTTAAACTCACTGCCCAGGTTGTTTACTCTATGCGATCGCGAACATTCACATGCGATCGCGAAGAACAATGTTTCCACTGCCCAAATTAACCTTACGCGATCGTAGACTTTACCACGCGATCGCGATGCACAACATCATAGACCTACGCGATCGCGGACCTAACCACGCGATCGCGAAGCACAAATGCGTGATTTCCATTTCTGCCTCATTTCCTCTACATGAATGCAACCTTCTTCACGCGTTCACGAATAACAAACTCACCTAGCTACGTGATCGCATCCCGCTTCACGCGATCGCGAAACACAAAATATCACTGCCTCAAATTAACCCTACGCGGTCGCAGATATCCCTACGTGATCGCGTAGAACAAAAACCTCCACCGACCAACTGAGCCTACGCAATCGCAGACACATTCACACGATCGCGTAGAAGGAAAACAGAATCAGATATCAAAAAATTCCAACAGCCGTTCAAGTCCAAATTTTTGATCCGTTATCCATTCGAAACTCACCCGAACCCCTCGGGACCTCGACCAAATATACCAACAAGTCCTAAAATATCATATGAACTTAGTCGAAGCCTCAAATCACCTCAAACAACATTAAAACCATGAATTACACCCCAATTCAAGCCTAATGAATTTTGAAATTTCTAATTTCTACAAACGACTCTGAAACCTATGAAATCACGTCCGATTGACCTCAAATTTTGCACACAAGTCATAAATGACATAAAGGAGGTATTCAAATTTTCAGAATCAGATTTTGATCCCGATATCAAAAAGTCAACCCCCGATCAAACTTCCCAAAAAAATCAACTTTCTGCATTTCAAGCCAAATTCCACTACGGACCTTCAAATAATTTTTCGGACACGCCCCTAAGTCAAAAAATCATCATACGGGGCTATTTGAATTATCAGAATTCAAATCCGAGGTCGTTTACACATAAATCCACATCCAGTCAACTTTTCTAACTTAAAATTTCAATTATGAGACTAAGTGTCTCGTTTTACTCCGAATTCCTTTCGGACCCGAACCAACTAACCCGATAAGTCATAAAACAATTATAAAGCATAAATTGAGGTAAATAAATAGGGGAACAGGGTTATAATATGTCACGACCCAACTGGAGGGTCATGACTAGCACCCGGGCCATACTTGCCGAGCACCAA
>AWOL01S0042826.1:0-25650 GCA_000715115.1 Nicotiana otophora
TATATATATATATATATATATATATATTATCCTCATGGAATCGTGCGTAACATTTGGCAAGAAGCTGGTGTAATCTGAGGTTTTTTCCTGATTTGGATTATGACAACCTCTTTGATGAAATCCACTATACCTATATATATGCTCCGGTTACGGAGGAAACTTTCTAGTTGAAAGCTTGAGTAAATTGTAAAGAGAAAAATTGTATCACGTATTTTATGCTTGTCTGTTTCATATAGTTATTCTGTCTCGTATTCATTCACTTCCTTACTGTACTATATATTATTGGGCCACTAGTAAGTATCGAAGTCGACCCCTCGTCACTACTTCTTCGGGGTTAGGCGGGATACTTACTGGGTACGCATTGATTTACGTACTCATACTACACTTGCTGCATATTTTGTTGTGCAGGCACATATATATTATTGGCCTTGTGGGTGCAGCGGCGTGGTTGATACGAGGACTTAGGTAAGCTGCATTCTGTGAGACGCTTCACAGCCAGCAGAGTTTCCTTCAGAGTAATTGTATTTTCTTTTATGTCCAAATTTGTATTATGGACAATTATTGTATTTTATTTTATCTCCTAGTAAATGCTCATGCACTTGTGACACCGGAATTCTGGGATGATTATGGATTATTCATTGATTACATAGTTAAAATATTATTATTTATTCTGAAAAATCTCATTCTTTACTATTTAATTTGAAGGAAAATATGATTTCAAAAATATTAAAATAAGAATTTATTAAGTATTTATTGTTGGCTTGCCTGACAGCGGTGTCCGACGCCATCATGACCTTTATGAATTTTGGATCGTGACATTACTATGTTTCTGTCA
This sequence comes from Nicotiana otophora, assembly GCA_000715115.1. Taxonomy (NCBI): domain Eukaryota; kingdom Viridiplantae; phylum Streptophyta; class Magnoliopsida; order Solanales; family Solanaceae; genus Nicotiana; species Nicotiana otophora. The sequence continues at coordinate 836 of AWOL01S0042826.1, forward strand.
TAGTAATAGAAATAGTATCAACATATATATATTTAACTAATATGTATTTTTTTAATTGACATGTACTAAGTAATGAGTGTTCAATTCAAAAGAAAGTTATGAAAAATGGTATTATTATAGATACCCAAAAAGATAGAAAAGTCGCTCGCTCAAAGAAAATTTTTTAGTAGTACTTTTTATTGATTAAAATGGAACAAAAATATCAACAAACAAAAAAAAGAACCGTCTTCTTTTATTTCATTGACCCTATTTGTTTATTTAAAATGAACTTGAAAATAACTATCGAAATATATTTCAAAAAAAAATTAAATCTTCAAGGCTTGTGTATTCTTGCTAAAAATGAAAAGAAAGTGATAAAATTATAAAACTGAAACAAATTTTAAGTTGAAGGACTTCTATAAGACAATTTATTTCTTTATTGAGTAATCAATATTCATCCTTTTTTATAAAAACATACACATTTTATTTTATCCCTCAAACACAATTTCTCATATACTAGCATTTATGATTTATTATTTTAAAATATTTACTCAATGAGACAGGGTACACACGCACGAAGGCTCTTAGTGAAATGTTGTTCGCATTTTTTACTCTTTAAAAATAAATTCCATATTAGATAAAACAGTTATTTAATTATTTTTTTAATATTTAAAAGTTCAAAATCAACTAAAGTTTTTAAAAAAAATATATTTTCTTATTTAAACTACATAGAAGGTCCTAATATTTATGAATTGAAATTCAATTAAAATTTACTGTACTTCAATTATTTTCTTAAATTAATATTATATCCTTGCGAGCTTTAAACATGCTTTTGGCGTTTAGTGCGTATTATTAGGCTCTGATGTATATAATTGTTAGTATCCTTTTCTTTTACAAATCTATATCTATATATATCGGGCCAAAGAGTGCTGGCTTGGCACCTCTCTTTGGCAAAAGAATCTATTTATCTTCACTCTCATTTTTTTGCTTTTTAATCCCTTATTCTTTGGCTCTTTCTCTCTTTCCTATAATTGTGTATTTTGTAACTGACTCTAACAATCAATTACACATAGCTATACCTGAAACGTTGTCATGCAAATAATAGCCGAAACGTTATGAACAATGAAAAGGTGTATAGTAACGGTTCTTCTACAAATTGGTTGTATTTCATTCATCCTCCTAATTGTCAATTCTCCGTTTTGCTTCGTTTTAGCCGAAACTCCATAATAAAATTGCTTCTCCAACTGCTCCTTGCATAAACAAGGCAATGTATATATGTACATGGACAAACCTCATCCGATAGGAGGAGAAACAATATTGAGATCCATTAGAAGCAGTAATGAGCAAAAACTGTGTATGCTCAAATGAAGGACTTATATCAGGCAAAGCTTTAGAATTCTCCCTCTTGCTTTTTTTTAAACGGTAGAAATCTCTCCCTGTTGCTTTCTCATTATTGTTCATAGTAATATGATAGGAAGGAGACAAGTTGTTCGGAGAGACAAATTCAATGTATTCTTATACCAGGCCGATCGCTTTGGAATCTTTTTTCCTTCTTTCTATATCTTTTTTCAATTTATTGGCCTAGAATATTGTATTCGATGTAATTAATTTTTACCTAATTGTTTTGGGTAATTCATTGATGTGTTTTACCTGATAATAATTGTTTTCAAACACATTTTTGTTCTTTCACAAAAAGACAATGAAACTGAAGAATAAGCTCAACAATGAAAGACATAACAAGTCACAATTTCTTCAAATAAGAATAACTGAACAATGAGAGAGATAACGTGTAACAACGACACTAATTATATATAATCTAAAAGTTCGATTACGTGAAAAAATAATTTCATCTCTATTACACTTAATTGTTGATTTCAAGAAAAAAGAAGCGTAATGCTGTTTTTTGAAAAGTTTCATAGGAGTAAGCATAATGCCCATCTAAAGGAACTGATCATGTCGGCCTCATAGCAAAAATATTTGCTTCATATGATGTGTCTTTTACATTGGAACAACAAATAAGTTGCTCTATAGGACTAGGAAAGTTCTGTTTAACTATTGTGTATTGTCATCTTGATATGCATGGGCCTAAAATATAAAAGAACTAAGAGTTCTTCGGGGAAAAAATTGGTTACCAAGCTAGAAAAAAGGGATATTTGACAGTTTCTCTGATAAAATGAAGAGGCAGGTTAGTAATTTAGAAAGAAAAAAAGAAAAGAAAAAGAAAGCCAAAAAACTTATAGATAAAACTCATAAAATTTTGGTTTGTGGATTTATGACAGATGGATTCGGGTTTTTTGTTTCTTTTTTTTCTTGCCTTACAAGGAAATATCATAAGAAAAATCTTTAATTCGCTATGGAAAAAAATTAGATACTTACACATGTTAAGGGGATTTTGATTTTGTGAATTTGCGCCAAAGGATTCGGGTTTGCTTTGTTTCTCTTTTAGTTGCCTTACAAGGAAAAATCATAATACCACAAAAATTTAATTCTCTAATAATTATTTTTAGATACTTATATACATATAGTAAGGAAAAATAATGTTTAAAATTTATTACGTATGCTCAAAAATTCTTTACATGTTTTAAGGGGAACAAAAATTATTGTTGCATCTCTATAGGTAAAACATAAATCAATTTATATGACAAAAACCCTTACATGACAACAAAGTACAGAAAAGGAAAACAAACAAGTGTTAATACTTAAATGAGTTAAATATTATTTTAAAATTTAGAAGGTTGTATATCTAATTACTAATAAATATAAAAAGTAGCTCGGTGCATAATGCATCTCACGTTCACGCATGATCCCGGGAAAGATCGTACCCCTAAGGTGTGATGCATTATGCTCTAGGGAACAACATTAAGTAGGAATAGAAGGCAAAAAATCAAGTGTTAATAATAAATAAGCTAAATATTATTTTAAATTTTTAAAAGTCTGTAAATTTAATTACTATTAAATATTAAAGGACAATTCGGTACGCACATGCATTTCGCGTTCACGCGGGATTAGAAGAAGGGCCACATCCTAAGGGGTCGTTTGGTACGCGGGATAAGATGAAATAAGATGTGGCATTAAATTTATGCCATGTTTGGTTGACGGTATAAATTTATTCTAGGATAAATATATATTGTCAACCAAACATGATATAAATTTAATCCCAGTCTTAATACAGGATATCCCACCTTATCCCATCAAACTTGGGATTATATTATTCCACCTTCCTGGTAGGATAAATTAGTCCAGGGATTATAATCCCGAAATAATTTAGTCCGCGTAGCAAATGACCCTAAGGGTGTGGTACATTATTCTCTGGGGAACAACATTAAGTTGGGGTTGGAAGGCAAGATGACTTACCTATGCCAAAAGTCTAATAAATATTATTGTTTGTAATAATTACTATATATTACCAAGGAACAGTATTTTCCTCTAAATACAATCACTACTAAATATTATTATCTATAATAATTCGTATAGTATTACTTATGAATAACATTTAACATGATTTAAAGGCTTAATTTATAAAATTACAAAAATTACAATTATTAAGATAATTTTTTTATATGTATGCCTTACATTATCTTTTATATTGTTGGCGTTATGAAAATTATAAATTTTTAATCTCGACTAAAATTCTTAAGAGAATCACTTTGTAATGCACTAATGTTTCACCGCGCGAAGCGCGGACAATTTAACTAGTACTTTCAATAATTGATTACCTTAAAGACATCACCAATGCATGTTAAATGTTTTCTTTTTCTTTTTAAAGAGTTTTGATTTAACTTTAGGTATAACTTTAGAAGTCATAATTATTAGTGGTGATGTTAATTTTAAAAATAATTTGAAATACATTCATACTATGTACAATTGTAACTATAACTGATATTTTAAGCTTTAAATAAACAAATACACTTGGAACTTTGAAATAACTACGTATAAATAGGAAACATTGTCCTTAGTGAACTTGATTTTGAAATTTCAAAATTGTTAATGGCAAAGTTTATTGGAAATGAGTTTAAGATAGTGTTAACTTTTATTTAGTCATGGATGAATAAGTATAGAAGGAATTTAGACTTAGACCAATAAGAATCTAGCTAATATTTTTGCATAAGAAGAGGTGCACTTATCGTATTTATAATTTGGATGACCTTTAAATGAACGAATAAGAATTCTATATACTTAAGTTACAAAGAACAAATTTCACATGCTAAAAGCAGACTTATAAATATTTAAATAAAAAAAATTAATGTTAGAAAAGAGAGCAGAACACGTATTTAAATTTTTAATATCTTTTGTTATAAAGTAGCTTTACCTCATTTTTCCACATAAAATATTTATTTTAGAATCGTAATATATTTTATTTTAGTATAGTCCAAAACAAAAATAGAAAACTGATTTATTCGTTTCACGATGATTAGCATAATGTTTTATACTTTATTTATACCAACTGGAGGCCTGTGCGCTTAGTTGCATTAAAAAAACATGTTCGTCCAAAATTGACAATTAATTAAGTACTAACTAATTTATTATTTTTTGGTATTATGATATTATGAATATAATATTAATAAAAGAGATGTTGACTTAGATATAACAACATAATATATTAAATATCTTATATAATAATGATAATAAAATCTCTAAACTCTAAATACTATATAACTAATTCAACTAAATCCATCGTCTTTATATATTTTGAACATATTGAATTCAACTGTTGTATTAATGTAATGATATTCATTTTGATCATTTGAACATATATCTTTATTTTAACACTAAAGCTAGTTAACACTTAATAGTGTGGCTATTTGCACTTGTGGCACTGATTGGTGCCAGTTTGTGGATTGTGGTGCATGTAATAGCGGGGTATCCATGTTGGCTTTTGTCAATATCTTGATCTTTTTTTGTTTGTTTGTTTATATTTTTATATCTAACTTTAAAGATATCTCCTGTTTGGTTATGGAATAAAGTAAAAGTTGGAGGAAACGTTAATTTATCACGCGAGTAGTTTAATCTAACAAGAATAATCTCAACGGTATCATCCTTACAGTAATAACTATCTACAAGTTTAACTTATATACACCACAATAATATAATTTTGTTTTACTATAAGGTCATTCAAAAAATTTCTACAAATAACCTTGTTTATCCGAAAAATGAATAACAATTGAATTTATACGCGGCTCTAAGAATACGTGATATAACTTGGTACAAATCGAGATAAGTGCTAACCAAATGAATCAATTAGCTTTGGCCCTTGAATTCGGTCACCCTCAAAACAAGTAAGGATTCAACTAATATAAGAGCAGAGTAACAAGATAATCAAGCTTTCAAAGAAGGTAATGTATTATTTTTATTGCTCCAGAATCCCCTCTACAAATAATCAAAACCCTATTTATATAGTGGGAAAGTCCTATTTTGTTTATAATTCTAAGTACAGAAGGAATTCCATGATAGTTTAATTAATTGGCCTCTCCTTGATATGCGTCGGGACTTTCGCCGAGATTCTCCCCCTAATTACGGATATACCATTTTTTTATTTTCTGGTTCGGTCTTGATCTTGGCCGATCATGCATTTGATCGGTCTCTATTTTGCTCGGTCTCAATCTTGGCCGATCTCGACCGGTCTCTATTCTGCTCGGTCTCAATCTTGACCGATCTTGATCTGTCTCTATTTTGCTCAATCTCAATCTCTACCGATCTTGATCTTGGTCGGTCTCTGGGTTATGAGCTCGGCAACCTAACTTCGCATCATATCTTGATATTACATGAAGTTGAACCTTGATCTATCATATTCCAGTCTCGATTAGTCATATGAAGGGCAAGCTCGGTTTTGACCGTATACAGATAGTCCCCTCATTTCTTGGAAAGAAGATAGCGAGAAACGATATAAATTTTTGAACTCCGACTTGATGGGTAATGACGTCAGCAACGAGACCGATTATGACGTATGCGACGAAACGTCCAGTCGGTCCAGTTACCAAGGCACTAAAGACCTGTCAATTGTTTCAGCCATTACTGGTTCCGAACCGTCGCCAGCCACTAAAAGCCCAATCTTTTCTCATTCAAACTTTACACTAAAAGCTTCTCTATTCTTGCATCTTCTTCAGAAAAACCCCTTTGCTTCATATTTTTTAGACCCAAATTTTTAGAACTCCAATTAAATCGCATATCATCCTAATTCTCTCTTTTCTTGTTCATCAATGGTGAAAACCTCCAAAATAGTGCCGCAAAAAGAAACCGCTTCTTCATCGCGACCTGCCGGTGGTGAGGATGCGGAGGATCCCCGCCCTGAAGAATTCATTCCGGTAGGGTGCTCTACCGGCATTGATTTTAAGGTCGAAAAAGCCTCCTCGGTCCCGGGCCGATGTGAGCCGATCTCGAGGTACATGTGTTCTTTCACCGAGAAAATCCTCGACAAAGTGAAAAAGGAATGCAACTGGGGCGAAAAGCATGTGGTAGTCCCTTCGCCTGAAGAATCGATTACTACCCACGTGGAGGGGTTCTTAAGTATTTACACTTACTCTTTCACTTTGAGTCCCTTAGACCCTGTCATTATCGCATTCTGCAAGAGATACGACGTGACCCTTGGCCAGATCCACCCTTCTTTTTGGAGAATATTGATTCTTCTCTAATTTTTCTCGAGAAACATCGAGGGGTGTCTTTTCACCCTCGATCACCTTATGCGCCTTTACAGTCCCCGACTCTATCGAGGAGGACTAATCAAGCTTGCTCGCTACGGGTGTTCATGGTTCGGTTTGGTCGGTTTTTTATTAAAACCAAAATCAAACCAATTTAATCGATTTTTAAAATTTTAAAACCAAAACCAAACCAAATTAAATACAAACTATCGGTTTGGTTGTTGTTGGTTTGGTTCGGGTTTTCGATTCTTAATAAGCTAATGATAAGTCGATAATAAGCTAATGATAGTGTCACGACTCGGAATTCCCACCGTCGGGACCGTGATGGCGCCTAACATTTCACTTGCTAGGCAAGCCAACGTTAGAGAATCATTAAACCAAATCCTTATTTTCACTTAGTATATAACAAGAATAAGCTAGGATGAAATATAATAAGTGCTGAATAATATAAAAACTATATTAATTACTACCACCCGGATCTGGAGTCACAATTCACGAGCATTCTGGAATTTACTACAAGTAATAGTCTAAAAGAAATACAATTGTTTGAATGAAAGAAATAGTAAAATAGAAGGATAGACGGGAATTTCAAGGTCTGTGAACGCCGACAGATCTACCTTGAGTCTCCGGATAGCGGGTCCAACAACTAAAATCTCGATCAACCCGAGCCGGTACCAGAATTTGCACAGAAAGTACAGAGTACAGTATTAGTACAACCGACCCCATGTACTGGTAAGTGTCGAGCCTAATCTCGACAAAGTAGTGATGAGGCTAAGTCAAGACACCTACAAATCAACATGTACAATTTAACAATGTATATACAAATAACATTAATGAAGAGCTAGACAGGAAATATTAGGAGGGGAAAACATGCTGGGGGGAATACGAGATAGAGAATTACAGCAGAATGATAATGGGAAAAACCAATATATAATGAATCAATAGGAACACGAATACAGTAAAGGAAAAATGCATGGCATTACCCTTCGTGCTTTTACTCTCAATCTCACCATAAAATTAATAGAAACGACACGGCATCACCCTTCGTGCATTAACTCTCATATCATGGCACGACATCACCTTTCGCGCTTTTACATTCACAATATGACACGGCATCACTCTTCGTGTATTAACACTCATAATATGGCACGACATCACCCTTCGTGCATTAACACTCTCCCTTACCATAATGCAATGCATAAATAACAACAGGGAGATAGAATAACAAGTACAAGCCTTACTTTAATATTTGATTCCACAATAACAATCTCTACTTTGAAATAAATATTCAATTATCACCAGAGAATCCGTAAACATGATAAGAACGATCAATTTAACAACACTAGTCTAAACACGTAACAATTAGGCATAGGAAAGAGACAATATAAGAAAAACGGGAAAAAGCAGGAAAAACAGGTAAATTGGCGGCGCATAAGTACTCGTCACCTCACATATACGCCGCTCACATGAATTTCACATAGCAAATAATCTGAGGTTCCTAATTCTCTCAAGTCAGGGTTAGACACAACACTTACCTCGCTCTGAAGGCCAATTAATACTCAATCACAGCTTTTCCTCTAGAATTCATCTCCAAACCACTCGTATCTATTCAAAAACGACTCAATAATATCAAATATTACTAAAGGAATTAATTACATTGCATAAATTTAGATTTCCCCAAATTTTCCTCCAAAAAGTCGAAAATCGACCTCGGGCCCGCTTGGTCAAAATCCGAGGTTCGGACCAAAATCCATTTACCCATTCACCCCCGAGCCCGAATATATAATTGGTTTTGGAATCCGACCTCAAATTGAGGTCTAAATTCCCAAAATTTTGAAATCCCTAGTTTCTACCCAAAACCCTAATTCTACCATGAAAACTCTAGAATTTAGGTTGATAATTCATAAAATGTAATGGGTAATTGAAAGAAAATAGTTTAGAATCACTTACCAACACTTTGGGGAAGAAAACACCTCTTGAAAATCGCCTCTATCCCGTTTGGTTTTTGAGAAAATAAGTTAATGGCCAATTCCCGTTTTTGGATTCTGTTAAGTGCTGGGCGACAGTGTTCATCGCGTTCGCGAGAATACTGTCGCGTTCTCGAAGAGTATAGGCTGCCAAGCCTTCGTGTTCGTGAGACCTTGTTCGCGTTCGCATAGGCTACCCCTCTCGCCTTCGCGTTCGCGAGACATTGCTCGCGTTCGCGATGAAGGAAAGACCGACTCCCCTCCACAGTTCCTAACACTACGCGTTCGCGATGAGCTTGTCGCGTTCGCAAAGGGTAACGCTCCTATCGCTTCGCGTTCGTGAGCAAGCGTTCGCGTTCGTGACCAAGCCTTCGTGTTCGCGAAGAAGAAAATTCCAGCCTGACCAGCTTACCATTCGCGTTCGCGAGAGAGCCTTCGCGAACGCGAAGAAGAACATACCAGAACACCTACTGCAGCAAAATACAAGATTTGTCTAAGTCCAAAACATCCCGTAGCCTATCCGAAACTCACCCGAGCCCTCGGGGCTCCAAACCAAACATGCACAAAAGTCTAAAAACATCATACGAACTTGCTCACGTGATCAAATCGCCAAAATAACACCTAGAACTACGAATTTAGCACCAAATCATATGAAATTCTCAAGAACACTTTAAAATTTCTATCTTCTCAACTGGACGTCTGAATCACGTCAAATTAACTCCGTTTCTCACCAAATTTCACAGACAAGTCTTAAATATTATATTGGACCTATACCGGGCTCCAAAACCAAAATACGTCAACAAGGCCAAACATCAACCAATTCTTAAAAATAATTAATTTGCAGACTTTTAATTTTCATCAAAAATTCATAACTCGAGCTAGGGACCTCGAATTCAATTCTGGGCATACGCCTAGGTCCCATAATTCGATACGGACCCACCGGGACCGTCAAAACACGGACCTGGGCCCGTTTATCAAATATATTGATCGATATCAACTAAAATCAACTTTTAAGGCAAAACTTCTTATTTTCATCAATTTGCAACATAAAAGTTTTCCTAAAACACGCCCGGACTGTGCACGCAAATTGAGGAGGGTAAAAATGAGATTTTGAAGGCTTAAGAGCGCAGAATCGAGTTCTAAAACATAAGATGACCTTTTGGGTCATCACATTCTCCATCTCTAAAACAATCGTTTGTCCTCGAACGGACATAGAAAAGTACCTGGGCTGGTGAAAAGGTGGGGATATCTACTCCGCATATCGGACTCGGACTCCCAGGTGGCTACCTCAACAGGTTGACCTCTCCACTGGACTCGAACTGAAGGGTAACTCTTTGATCTCAACTAGCGAACTTGCCGGGCTAGAATAGCCACCGGCTCCTCCTCGTAAGTCAAATCCTTGTCCAACTATACAGAGCTAAAATCTAACACATGGGATGGATTGCCGTGACACTTTTGAAGCATGTACACATAGAATACCGGATGAACAACTGCTAAACTAGGTGGCAACGCAGGCTTGTGAGCCACCTCTCTTACCCTCTATAGAATCTTAAAAGGTCTGATATACCTAGGGCTCAACTTGCCCTTCTTTCCGAACCTCATTACACCCTTTATGGGTGATACCCGAAGCAACACTCTCTCTCCGACCATGAATACAACATCACGAACTCTGCAGTCGGCATAACTCTTCTTCCTTGACTGAGCTGTGCGAAGTCAATCCTAAATAAACTTGACCTTATCCAAGGCATCCTGTACTAAGTCTGTGCCCAACAACCGAGCCTCCCCCGGCTCGAACCACCCAATTGGGGATCGACACCGCCTACCATATAATGCCTCATAGGGAGCCATCTGAATGCTCGACTAGTAGCTATTGTTGTAGGCAAACACTGCAAGGGGCAAGAACTGATCCTACGATCCTCCGAAGTCTATAACACATGCGAGGAGCATATCTTCCAAGATATGAATAGTGCGCTCGGACTGCCCGGCCGTCTGAGGATAAAATGATGTGCTCAACTCAAACCACGTACCCAACTCACACTGTACTGCCCTCCAGAAGTGCCACAGGAAGAATAGGTAACTACCACAGGAATAAATTGCGTTGACTTGGTCAGCCTGTCCACAATGACCAAACTGCGTCAAACTTCCTCTGAGTCTGTGGGAGTCCAACAACAAAATCCATAGTGATACGTTCCCACTTCCACTCAGGAATCTCTAACCTCTGAAGTAAACCACCAGGTCTCTAATGCTCACACTTTACCTGCTGGCAATTTAGACATCGAGCTACATATACAACTATGTCTTTATTCATCCTCCTCCACTAATAATGCTGCCGCAAGTCCTGATACATCTTGGCAGTGCCCGGATGAATGGAATACCGGGAACTGCGGGCCTCCTCAAGAATCAACTCACAAAGTCCATCCATATTAGGCACACAAATACGACCCTGCATCCTCAAAACTCTATCATCACCAACAGTAACCTACTTGGCACCACCGTGCCGCACTGTGTCTCTAAGGACAAGTAAATGAGGATCGTCATCCTACCGATCTCTGATGCGCTCAAACAAAGAAGATCGAGCGACTGTACAAGCTAGAACACGGTTGGGCTCAGAAACATCCAACCTCACGAACTGGTTGGTTAGGGCCTGAACATCCAATGCAAGCGGTCTCTCACCAACTGGAATATAAGCAAGGCAACCCATACTAGCTGACTTTCTACTCAAAGCATCAGCCACCACATTGACCTTCCCGGGATGATACAATATGGTGATATCATAGTCTTTCAATAGCTCCAACCACCTTCTCTGCCTCAAGTTGAGTTCCTTCTTCTTGAACAAATACTGCAAGCTCCGATGATCCGTGAATACCTCACATGGCACGCTGTAAAGATAGTGCCTCCAAATCTTCAGCGCGTGAACAATGGCTGCTAGCTCTAGATCATGAACAGGGTAATGTTTCTCGTGAATCTTTAGCTGCCGCGAAGGCGCGAAGCATATGCAATAACATTGACACCCTACATCAATACTGCACCCAGACCAATACGAGATGTGTCACAATATAATGTATAAGATCCTGAACCTGTGGGTAACATCAATATCGGTGTCGTAATCAAAGCTGTCTTGAGCTTCTGGAAGCTTGCCTCACACTCGTCTGACCACCTGAACGGGGCACCCTTCTGGGTCAACTTGGTCAACGGGGCTGATATGGATGAAAACCCCTCCACGAATCGACGGTAATAGCTCGCCAAACCCAGGAAACTACGGCTCTCTGTAGATGATGTGGGTCTAGGCCAGTTCTGAACTGCCTCAATCCTTTTAGGATCCACCTAAATACCCTCTGTTGATACAACATGACCCATGAAAGCAACTGAACTCAACCAAAACTTGCATTTCGAGAACTTAGTATATAAATGGTTGTATCTCAAAGTAGGAAGAACGATCCGCAGGTGCTGCTCATGCTCCTCTCGGATGTGGGAGTAGATCAAGATATCATCAATAAACACAATCATAAAGGAATCCAAGTAGGGCTTTAACACCCGGTTCATCAAATCCATGAATGCTGCTGGGGCATTTGTCCGCCCAAATGACATCACTAGAAACTCATAATGCCCATACCGAGTACGAAAAGCTGTCTTAGGGACATCGGATGCCCTAATCCTGAAATGATGGTAGCCAGATCTTAAATCAATCTTCAAAAATACCTTGGCACCCTGAAGTTAATCAAATAAATCATCACTCCTCGGCAATGGATACTTGTTCTTGATGGTGACTTTGTTCAACAACTGATAATCTATACGCATCCTCATCAACCAATTCTTAAAAATAATTAATTTTTAGACTTTTAGTTTTTATCAAAAATTCATAACTCGAGCTAGGGACCTCGGAATTCGATTCCGGGCATACGTCTAGGTCCCATAATTCGATACGGACCCATTGGGACCGTCAAAACATAGATCCAAGCCCGTTTACCAAAACTGTTGACCGAAGTCAACTAAAATTAACTTTTAAGGCAAAAATTTTTATTTTCATCAATTTTCAAAATAAAAGTTTTCTGGAAACACGCACGGACTGCGCACGTAAATCGAGGAGGGTAAAAATAAAATTTTTAAGTCTTAAGAACGCAGAATCGAGCTCTAAAACATAAGAGAACTTTTTGGGTCATCACAGATAAGCTAATTATAATAAACTCGGCAATTGCCCTCCTAACCTAAGCAACATTATAAACAACCCTTTCTAAACTTCCTTGTTCCCCTCCTTTAATAGGTATAAGTTTGAGTGTTGGTTGCTTCCTATCAATTACCTTGAAAGGGGATTTGTCACATTTGCTGGTTAAATGTGCCCAAAGGTTAGAAGTCACATTCCTATTAGAACAAGCAAAGTCTTTAGGACAGTAATTGCATTTTACCCTCAGATCACCCTTTTTATCAGTAAACTTTGTGAAGTGTGGCCAGATTTCAGATTTTTCCAGACCATTCCCCCCTAGGGCTAGGGTCTTGACCACACATAGTTGTTCTTTTTTGCTTTTTAGGAGGATTGCGCATAATAGAAGTACCAGGAGTGTTACCATGTGCTTGAGTTGCCGTAGATTTTGGTGTAGCTGGAGTAATATTTTTTAAGGTGACCTCCAAATCTTCAACCTCAGTCCTTTTCATCTGAATAAATTAGAACCCATTTTATCAGATGTCAAGAATAAATATTGATTAACATCACTTTGTTGAATCAATAAAAAATCAAGTGAGTAACAAAGAAAAATTAATTTAAAATGTAATGCCTAACATCACTTTGTTGAATCAATAATAACGTATTCATTGTAACAAATTAGAATTTTATGTTCATAAAAATCTTCTCAAACTTTAGCCCGTAGTCTTGCAATTTGAGTAGCTTTTTTGACTTTTGTGATAGATGTTTTTATAACTCTTATGTTAGGCAAACGTAGATACGTAGGGTTAGAGAATTTGAGTCTCTTAAGGAAAAGAAATTGGCTAATTCCTATTATGGGCTTAGGCAGTCTTTTAAGATATAAGTAGTATAAATCAAAATCTATATATAATAATTAAAATGCAGAAAATATTTAAAATTATTTACAAAAAGATATGATACTTTATATAAATAGTTATTAAATTTTATATATATATATTATCGGTTTGGTTCGGTTTATTTTTTGGTTTTTTATAATATAACCAAAACCAAACCAAATATTATCGGTTTTTAAATTTTAAAACCAAAACCAATCCAAATCAAGAAAAATATCGGTTTACTTAATTGGTTTGGTTCGGTTTTCGGTTTGGATCGATTTTTTGTCAAACCATGAACAACCCTATTGCTCGCCGAGCCACCAAAGCCCCATTCTTGAGCATAGACGAGACTCATGACCTAGGTTGGATGGGATGCTTTATTCAAATCGGGACTTCGGACCTGATCCCCACTGAAGACATATCGTTTCCTGAGAAATGGAATATTAATCGTGAGTAGTATTCCCCTTAAACATTTAATTTTGTGGCTCTGCTTTTCGTTTTCTTTATCTACTTTTTCTATGTTATTACATCTGTGGCCCAGAAGCCGGAACCGATTCCAAAACTTAAGCAACGGGTTGAAAGTCTGATGTTACAGAGACCAAACTCCGAGTGTGCTTGGATGGAATTGTCAAAGGGTCGATGGGAGTCCCGTAGTCATGGTAAGTTTCTTTCTTAGAACGGTTATCATTCAATCTTCTTCTCTGGCTTAATCCCCCTTTTTCCTTTGTAGACCTCGGGAAGGACGTTGCCATGAGGTCCCCATCTGGTGACAAAGAAGTCCCTATTCCGAAGCAGGCCAAAGAGAAGAAGAGAAAAGAGGCTTCGAGTTCCCCGGTCTCGGAAAAGAAGAAACCGGCGAGGAAGTTTCGTAAGCCTAAGGGGGGTTCCTATGTTATGCCTTCACACTTAATCCGCTGATTAAGGGATGAGCCCGAAGAAGGAGAAGAGGAAGTAGCATGCGTTCGGGCTAATATTTTGATACAAAAATCCTTCGAATCGGCGGAGGTTGGTGAGGAAACTCTCGCCATAATTCCTGAACCAGAAAAAGTTGAGGCCACTCCATCCCGAACTGAGATGGTCAAAGGAGAGACTGGGGGCGAGGCTTCTCGGACAGCGGAAGATGTCTCGAGGGACGAGCTTAGGATGGTTGAAATTTTTGGATCCCCTCAGATTTTGGACGCTATGATCCGTGAGGCGAACATGTTGGAAAGTTAATCATACGAGGGTATTCAGGGGGCGACTGACATCCATGGTTTTTTGGACGGGCTCGAGTTCGCAGCCTCGGAGGATATTACTGGGTTCAGTGGATTACTGGTACTGAGGAAAGTATCATGGTCGGGCACTGTCGGGTCTTTATCGAGCCCAAAATTGATGGACTGATTCCCGGCCCCAAGTGTTAATCTCGATCGTAGGCGGAAGATAGTGCTTTCCGTCCCGGAGGAGCATCACGAGGTTTTGGTGTTGCATCACGAGGCTTTCCTATGAATTCAAGAGGAGCATGAGGCTGAGGTTCGGAACCTCACTGAGAAGAGTGACACCTGCAAGCTTCTTAGTGAGAAGCTTCAGGCAAATTTGGTAACGACTCGGGATAAGCATACCGAGATGGCTGGTATTTCGAGTGCTTCACGATAGTGAAGATGAATTGGAGATAACTACTAATGATTCGATTCTGCAGGTCCGCCAGAGGCTCGAATAAATCGGACGGCTCCAAATGCAGATGAATGCAATAGAGACCGAAGCAGAAGAATTCAAAAAGAACATGGACATTCTAGCCTCGAAGAAGGAGATCGTCCAAGCTCAATTGGAGTCGGCCGAGGCACAACTCCAAGATGCAAAAGAGAAGGCCTCGGTGCAGGTCGAGAAGATCAAGGAGCTTCAGTATCGGTTGGATTTGGCCATTTCTGATAAGGCAAGTCTGGCCGATGGACTCAAAGTGGCTAGATCTAAGGTGGCCGTAGCCAGATCTGAGGTGGCCGTGGCCAACAAAAGAGCTGATGCTAAAGTGGCCCAATTCAGGGTTCATGTTAAAGTTAACCAGGCCAAGGCCAAAGGCATAGTTGAACATGCGAAGTGGAAGGCTCTAAGGGAAGCCCTCAAAGGGGTTCACTCCCATGGAATCGATATCATGGCCGAGATCGAAAAGGCCAGGGTAGAGGAAGCCAGGGCCCGGAAGCTAAACTTCCCTGAGGAAGACTCCGAGAGTTCAAGTGAATCCGAAGACGGAGAAGATCCCGAGGATGGAAATGCGACCACCGATGAAGACTAAGCCACTTAGGACTTTTTGTTTTTTTTTCTTTTGCATTTTATTTTGAGGCCGTTCTTTGCCCGTTTGTAAATTTAGGCCGATTTGGCCTATGTAAAAAATTATTGTGTATAAATATAAGGCTTTTCTTTCCTTTTCGGCTCTCATATTTTTCCTTTGCTTTATTTGTATTTACAAAGGTTGAAAATGCCTTAGCATGAAACAATAAGGTTGTATTCGAGGGTTCGAACAAACCTTGCCTTTGTTTCCTTTCTGGGTTAAGGCGTTATTGGGTTTCGATGTTACCAAAACTTTTCCTGGAAAACATCTTATGTTTGAGATTTTGCCAAGGGTAGCCTTTAGAACCGGTTGTTAAAGAGTTTTTCATTTTTCGAAGGCCTATTTTTGTTACGATTTTTGGACGTCTCCGAGCCATGTTAAATTGGCCCTAGACTTTTTGTTCGGGAGCTACCCATTGGGCTTGTATTCCCATTTTATCTGGGCTTGCCCGAGATAATAGTTCCCGAGTAGGGTAGCCGTGACTTTTAGAAATCGGGGCATTTCCTATTAGGTCTTTTGCTATCGAGGCCCGATGACTTGGGCTGTTTTGAGTTGGATGTCAGTCCCGAGTAAGGGATAGATTGTTCGTGTTCCGGTTAAGTATTTTCCTTGGGCTTGTGTTTATATTCGGAAGTACGAAGCTCTTTTTAAAGAGAGAAAATTATGAAGAAAAGATTTTTAAAGCATAAGATGCTTGTAAGGAACATACTTTTCTGTACTCTCGATCGAAACAGGGTTCGAGCAATCTATATGGTCACGGTTCGATTCGACCGTTTGACCCTTACAATAAATCCTATCTATCGAGATCCTCCATTTACGAAGTAGTTTCCTTTCTAGAGTTCATATTCGAAGATAATGCATTTGCGAGGGTAGCCCCCCAGTATTCGAGGTTATTTGAAAAGGAACCTCGGATAATGTTGAATGGATCTCCGATGACGATTCATAATCGGGCTTGATTCTATGTTAGCATGATTCATTGTTGCCTTATTAAAAACCTTGCCAAAAAACCCATTTGGGACAAAATTCGGTCTGAGGGAAAAAGAGTGCAACATGTGCTTTCAGACCTAAAGATTTTGTGCCATTTGCTAAAAAATCCATCGTCATTTTTAGTCGACCACCTACAAGCGTTAATCTGAAAAATAGAAAATGAAATGGAAAAAAGGGCGTACCTCAGCAGTAGTACCGCTTTAGGCGAGATATGTTCCAACTGCTAGATAGTTGCTCCCTATTCATTGTACCGAGCTTGTAGGACCCTTTCCGAGTGTCCTCGAGAATTTGGTATGGTCCTTCCCAATTCGGACTTAATTTCCCTACATTGGGATTTCGGGTGTTGAGAGTGACCTTTCTCAGTACTAAGTCCCCGACGTTAGAATACTGAAGGTTGGCTCTTCGATTATAGTATCTCTCGATCTGTTGCTTTTGGGCGGCTAGTTGGATGAGGGTTGTTTCACGCCTTTCATCCAATAGTTCTAGGCTTATGTTCATGGCCTCGTCATTTTATTCCTTTATTGCGTATAGAGACTGGATACTTGGCTCTCCGACTTCGACCGGTATTAGAGCTTCGGCTCCATAAACTAATGAAAATGGGGTAGCCCCGGTACTGGACTTCGAGTTTGTGCAGTATGCCGAGAGAATTTCGGATAGAATTTCCTTCCACTTTCCTTTGGCATCGGTTAGCCTCTTCTTAAGATTTCCGATGATGGTTTTATTGGTCGATTCGGCTTGCCTGTTCCCACTAGGATGATAAGGTGTTGATAGGATTCTTTTAATCTTGTGATCTTCGAGAAATTTGGTTACTTTGCTGCCGATAAACTGTTTTCCGTTATCACACACAATTTCGGATGGCAACCCGAATCGACATATGATATGATCCCAAATGAAGTCGATGACTTCCTTCTCCCTAACTTTCTCGTAGGCATGTGCTTTAACCCATTTAGAAAAACAGTCAGTCATAAATAAAATAAATTGAGCTTTACCTGGTGCCCGTGGAAGAGGGCCAACGATGTCCATTCCCCACTTCATAAATGGCCATGGTAACAAGACCGAATAGAGCGGTTCCCCGGGTTGGTGAATCATCGGTGCATGCCTTTTCCATTTGTCACATTTTTGAACAAACTCTTTTGCGTCTTTTTCCATGTCAATCTAGTAATAACTGGCTCTGATTACCTTCTGAATCAATGATTCGGCATCAGATTGATTCCCGCAAGTGCCCTCATGAACTTCCCTCAGAACATACTCGGTGTCTCTTGGTCCCGGACATATTGCTAATGGACCATCGAACATTTTTCGGAACAAGGTTCCATCTTCGGACAAGGTGAATCGTGCTGCCTTTGTGCGTAGGGTCCTCGATTCTTTCAGATCTGGTGGAGGCTTTCCGGTTTTCAAATATTCTATGTATTTATTTCTCCAATACTAGGTCAAGCTTGTGGAATTTATCTCGGCGTGGCCTTCTTCAACTACTGACCTCATGAGTTGTACGACGGCCCCCGAATCGAGCTCGTTGTCTTCGATCGATAATCCTAAATTTGTGAGGGCATCGGCCTTATTATTCTGATCTCGAGGTACATGTTGCAAAATCCACTCCTTAAACCTGTGCAACGTTACCTGTAACTTATCTAGTTATCTTTGCATTCGGTCTTCCCTAACTTCGAAGGTTCCGTTAACCTGATTCACTACGAGGAGGGAGTCGCATTTGGCTTCGATCATCTCCGCTCCCAAGCCTTTGGCTAGTTCGAGACTTGCAATCATGGCCTCATATTCTGCCTCATTGTTAGTCAATTTTACAGTTTTAATAGATTGTCTAACCAAGTTGCTTGTGGGTAGTTTTAGTACGATACCGAGCCCGGACCCTTTCACGTTCGCATCACCATCCGTGAAGAGGGTCCAAATTCCTGAGGACGTACCCGAATTTATCAACAGTTCTCTTTCGACCTCGGTAACTAGGGCCGGCGTGAAGTCAGCTACAAAATCTGCCAAAATTTGAGACTTAATTATTGTTCGGGGTCGATATTCGATATCATACCCGCTGATTTCTATGGCCCATTTGGCCAACCGTCCCCAAAGCTCGGGTTTATGCAAAATATTTTGAAGTGGATAAGTTGCTACAACACATATGGGGTGATATTGAAAGTATGGTTTTAGTTTCCTAGAGGCGCTTATTAAAGCGAGCGCCAATTTTTCTAGGTGGGGATATCTAGTTTCGGCCTTACCTAAGGTCCAGCTGACATAATAAATGGGAAATTGCGTACCTCGTTCTTCTCGGACTAGGACTCCACTTACCGCTACCTCCGATACTGCCAAATATAAGTAAAGTCGTTTGTTTGCCCTTGGTATGTGAAGCATCAGCGGGCTCGATAAGTACCGTTTAAGCTCTTCCAAGTCCTGCTGGCATTCCGAGGTCCATGTGAAATTATTTTTCTTTTTTAGCAACGAGCAATATTGGTGGCCTTTATCGGAGGACTTCGAGATGAATCGTTCCGGGGCGGCCATGCACTCGGTTAACCTCTGTACGGCCTTTACGTTGTTTATCACCGTGATGCCATCGATAGCTTTGATCTTTTCGAGATTAATCTCGATTCCTCGGTTGGATACCATGAACCCGAGAAATTTGCCTAATCCGACCCCGAATGCGAATTTTTCCGGGTTCAGCTTCATGTTGTATTTCTTCAATATACTGAGAGTTTTCTACTCGCAGGGACTTAACTAGAATGTCATCAATGTAAACTTCCATAGATTTCCCTATTTGTTCTTCGAACGTCCGATTTACTAGGCGTTGATAAGTGGCACCAATATTTTTTAATCCAAATGGCATTATATTTGTCACGACCCAAACTCCCTCCGTCTAACGTCGTGGCGACACCTAGTCTCTACAACTAGGTAAGCCTAACAAATTGCGAAAAGTAACAAACAAAAGTTAAACGTGGCAACTAACAGCAGTGGATAACTGAATAACTAGTAACAATGCCGCTCGGCATGTACGATAACCAATACTCTATAAATACACAGTCTTCCCAAAACCCGAAACATCATAAGTCACAAGCTACAGAAGAAAACTAGTATTTCTATACACCAGAGTCTAACAAAAGAAGTACGGAAGGTAAATGACATAGGAGAGAATAAAGGGGGACTCTGAGGTCTGCGGACACGGCAGATGTACCTTGAAGTCTCCGTACAACAGCAAGCACTCTCAGCTAATAGCGGGGCTGATAAAAAGTACCTGGATCTGCACACAAAACATGTGCAGAAAAGTAGCATGAGTACACAACAACGGTACCCAGAAAATGCCAAACCTAACCTCGGTAGAGTAGTGACGAGGTAAGGTCCGGGCCCTACTGGGATATAATAACAAGACAGATGATATAATAAAATGAACTAAAACAGAGAATTTAACAGAAGGAATTCACAGAGAAATAAAAACACACAAACAATGTGATAACAACAGGGGCGCTCCCGAGATACTGTCTCGTAGTCCCAAAAGTAAATACTCGACAGGGGATCTCCCGAGATACCGTCTCGTAGTCCCAAAAGTAAATATGCAGGGAGAACTCCCGAGGAACTGCCTCGTAATTTCAAAAGTAAATGTGCAGGGAGAACTCCCAAGGAACCGCCTCGTAGTCTCATAAGTAAATGTACAGGGAGAACTCCCGAGGAACCGCCTCGTAGTCTCAAAAGTAAATGTGCAGGGAGAACTCCCAAGGAACCGCCTCGTAGTCTCAAAGTGAATATGCAGGGAGAACTCCCTAGGAACCGCCTCATAGTCTCAAAGTAAACACACAGCTCAAACCGATAAATACCATAGTTAACAGCAAGATTTCTACAGTTATACGTATAAAGAACAAGGAAAAACAGGAAATCAACTAGGCATGCTTCACGGAGTTCAAATAAACAATTAAAGCACGTAGACATGTGATCTTAGACTAAACAGGATAGTCATACATGTTGGAATAGCTCAATTAAAAATAAAAACAAACTAATACTCATTTAAACGATATAACTCAAGTTAAAGAAAAAACAGATTACTATTCAGTAAAATAAATCGGGTTTTACAACAAATAGCCCTTGTACGTACTCCTCACCTCACGTACACGGCGCTCATATATCACAACAGTACCAAATCTTAAGGGGCTTTCCCCCACACAAGGTTAGGCAAGCCACTTACCTCGAACCAAGCTCATCAATCAGTAAGAATGCCCTTTCCTCGATTATCTGACTCAGAATGGCCCAAATCTAGCCAAAAACAATTACATATCATAAATACAACTATAATAGACTAATCTAATTAATGAAATTAAGACTTTAACAAAAATTCTGAAATTCGTCCTACAAGGTCGACTCGAGCCCACGTCTCAGAATCGGGCAAAAATCACAAAATCCGAAATCCCATTCACTCACGAATCCAACCATACCAAATTTATCAAAATCTGACCTCAAATGACCACTCAATACCCAAAATCAAACTCTTCAAATTCCTAGCCTCAAACTCTCAAATTCCACCTTAAATACACACTAACTAGGTGAAACTATAAATGGGGAAGCAAGATTATTGATCAAAAATAAGCACAAAGGACTTACCTCACGAAATCCCTCAAACATGCTCTCAAGAAAGCACCAAACCTGAGCTCAAAATAATGAAAATGGCCAAAATCTCGAAGTCTCGCTTAAGTAGGTTCTGCCCAGGCATATCCGCACCTGCGGAGCCTGGGCTCGCACCTGCGCATTCGTTGGTGCAGAAAAATGAGCGCTTCTGTGCAAACCACTTACTCCCCTCTGCCTCCGCACCTACGATGAAGGGGCCGCACCTGCGAATGCATGCCTGCGAAATCTTGTTCGCTTCTGCGGTCTCTCTTCGCACAAGCGGTTCCTCTAGCGCATCTGCGGACATCACAGATGCGGCATTTTCCACGCACCTGTGACCCCTAACCAAACCTCCCAACTTCGCTTCTGCGATAAACCTTGCAAACGTGCAATCTAACACCTGCGGTCTCCCCACCATAGGTGCGAAAGTACCAGAAACCAGAAGTTTCATCCATTTGCCTAAGTCCAAATTCAATCCGTTAAGCATCCGAAATACACCGGAGGCCCCTGAGACCTCAACCAAATATATCAACAAGTCCTAAAACACCATATGAACTTAGTCGAGCCCTCAAAATACGTCAAACAATAACAAAAACACGAATCGCCCTCAAATCCAAACTTAATGAACTTGAAACTTCAAATTTTTACAACCGATGCCGAAACCTATCAAACCACGTCCGATTGACCTCAAATTTTGCACACACGTCATATTCAACATTACAGACCTACTTCAACTTCCAGAATCGGAATCCAACCTCGATATCAAAAAGTCAACTACCGGTCAAAATCTCCAAAAATTCGACTTTCGCCAATTCAAGCCTAAATCAGCTACATACCTCAAATTCACAGCCCGGCCACGCTTCTACATCCAAAATCACCCAACGGAGCTAACGGAACCAACAAAACTTCATTTCAGAGTCGTCTTTATATAGTTCTGACTACGGTCAAAATCCTAAAACTTAAGCTTCTGTTGTTAGTAACTACGTGTCCCAAAACACTTCAAAACCAAAAACAACACCTCCCGGCAAGTCACATAAGCAGAATCAGATACGGGGAAAGCAGAAAATAAGGGGTCGGGGCTATTACTCTCAAAATGATCGGCCGGGTCATTACATCCTCCCCCTCTTAAAACTATTGTTTGTCCTCGAACGAGCATAAAGACATACCTGAAGTGGTGCAAAGATGAGGATAACAGTTGTGCATATCCCGCTCGGTCTCCCAAGTCGCCTCCTCGACCGGCTGACCCCTCCACTGAACCTTCACGTAAGCAATGTTCTTTGACCTCAACATTTGCGCATGCCTGTCCAAAATGGCCACCGGCTCCTCAACATAAGATAAATCCTTGTCCAACTGGACTGAGCTGAACTCCAACACATGGGTCGGGTCACCATGATACTTCTAGAGCATAGAAACATGGAATACCGGATGAACTCATGCTAGACTGGGAGGTAAGGAAACCTCATAAGCAACCTCCCAAACTAGCCGCAATACCTCAAAGGGACCAATGAACCTTGGGCTCAACTTGCCCTTCTTTCCGAACCTCATAACGCCCTTCATAGGCGAAACCCAGAGCAAGACTTGCTCTCCAACCATGAATGCAACATCGCGAACCTTTCGATCCGTATAAATCTTCTGTCTTGACTGGGCTGTGCAAAGTCGATCCTGAATTACCTTCACCTTATCCAAGGCATCCTGAACCAAGTCTGTACCCAATAATCTAGCCTCACCCAGTTCGAACCAACCCACTGGAGACTGACACTGCCTACCATACAAAGCCTCATACGGTGCCATCTGAATGCTCGACTAACAACTGTTATTGTAAGCAAACTTCGCAAGTGGAAAGAACTGGTCCCAAGCACCCCCAAAATCTATCACACAAGCGCGGAGCATATCCTCCAATATCTGGATAGTGCGCTTGGATTGTCCGTCCGTCTGAGGGTGGAGTGTTGTGCACAACTCTACCGGAGTACCCAACTCCTACTGTACAGCCCTCCAGAATCGTGATGTACACTGCGTACCCCGATCAGAGATGATAGATACCGGTACGCCATGAAGCCTGACAATCTTGCAGATATAAATTCGAGCCAACTGTTCAGAAGAATAGGTAGTCGTCACATGAATGAAATGAGCTAACTTGGTCAGCCTATCCACAATCACCCAAACTGCAACAAACTTCTACTGAGTCCGTGGGAGTCCAACAATGAAATCCATAGTGATCCGCTCCCATTTCCACTCCGGAATCTCTAACTTCTGAAGCAATCCACCCGGTCGTTGATGCTCATACTTCACCTGCTGACAATTTAGGCACCGAGCTACATATTCCACTATGTCTTTCTTCATTCTCCTCCACCAGTAATGTTGCCTCAAGTCCTGATACATCTTTGCGACACTCGGATGAATGGAGTACCACGAATTGTGAGCCTCCTGGAGAATCAACTCACGCATGCCATCTATATTGGGCACACATAGCCTGCCCTGCATCCTCAGTGCACCATCATCTCTAATAGCAACCTCCTTTGCATCACCGTGTTGAACTGGGTCCTTAAGAACAAGCAGATGGGGGTCATCATACTGACGCTCCCTGATATGATCATAAAGAGAAGACCGAGAGACCACACAAGCCAATACTCGACTCGGCTCAGAAATATCCAATCTAACAAACTGGCCTGATAAGGCCTGAACATCCAACGCCAATGGCCTCTTTGTTGCTGGTAGATATGCTAAGCTCCCCAAATTCTCCGCCCGGCGACTCAAAGCATCGGCCACCACATTGGCCTTCCCAAGATGGTACAAAATGGTGATATCATAATCCTTAAGCAACTCCAACCACCTCCCCTGATGCAAGTTAAGATCCTTCTGTTTGAACAGATGCTGCAAACCCTGGTGATCGGTGTAAATCTCATAAGGGACACTGTACAAATAGTGATGCCAAATCTTCAAGGCATGAACAACAGCTGCTAATTCAAGGTCGTGGATAGGATAGTTCTTTTCATTCACCTTCAGTTGTCTGGATGCGTAGGCAATCACCATACCGTCATGCATCAACACCGTGCCGAGACCAATCCGCGACGCATCATAATATACAGTATAAGACCCCGAACCTGTAGGAAATACCAATACTGGGGCTGTAGTCAAAGTTGTCTTGAGCTTCTGAAAGCTTTCCTCACATTCCTTTGTCCACCTGAACGGAGCACCCTTCTAGGTCAGCCTGGTCATAGGTGCTGCAATAAATGAGAAACCCTCTACAAATCGACGGTAATACCCCGCCAAACCAAGAAAACTCTGGATCTCTATAGCTGAGGACGGTCTGGACCAACTCTGCACTGCTTCAATCTTCTTCGGATC
>AWOL01S0042826.1:36877-58178 GCA_000715115.1 Nicotiana otophora
TATATATATATATATATATATCAGTATTAAAATTAACTATAAAAGAGATAAGTGCTAACCACATGCATCAATTAGCTTTGGCCCTTGAATTCGGTTACCCTCAAAACAAGTAAGGATTCAACTAATGTATGAACAGAGTAACAAGATAATCAAGCTTTCAAAGAAGGTAATGTATTGTTTTTATTGCTCCAAAATCCCCTCTATAAATGATCAAAACCCCCTTTATATAGTGGGGAAGTCCTACTTTGTTTATAATTCTAAGTTCAGAAGGAATTCCATGATAGATTAATTAATTGACCTCTCCTTAATATGCATCGGGATTTCCGCCGAGATTCTCCCCCTAATTACGGATATACCGGCTTTTTTGTTTTCTGGTTCGGTCTTGATCTTGGCCGATCATGCACTTGATCGGTCTCTATTTTGCTCGGCTCAATCTTGGCCGATCTCGACCTGTCTCTATTCTGTTCGGTCTCAATCTTGACCGATCTTGATCTGTCTCTATTTTTCTCAGTCTCAATCTCGACCGATCTTGATCTTGGTTAGTCTCTGGGTTACGAGCTCGGCAACTTAACATCGCATCATAGCTCGATATTACATGAAGTTGAACCTTGATTATCATATTTCAGTCTCGATTAGTGATATAAAGGGCAAACTCGGTTTTGACCGTTTACGTGCCTTTTATAAAAAGTGAGATTGTAAGGCAAGCTGCCAGCTGCAATAAAGTGACCGATAATGTAATTTTTCTATATCGTTGGTGAATATTATTTAAATTCATTATCTACTATTTTTAGTACGCATGTATTCTTTATGTTTTAATCGTTTACACGCACTTCGTTAATTACCAATTTTAGTCGGCAGTCAAATATTCTTATTTCTTTATTCATTGAATTTTTATTAGTTTCCCTATCATCGTTTTTAATGCGCGGCTTCAAATTTCAAGTATACTTTTTACAAGAACTTGGCTAAAATAAGAACTGACATTTTGTTATTTAAAAGAACGCCATTATTGGCCAGCTATATTTAGTTATTCGTTTGACATTAATTACGAACATAAATACCTCTCTTTCTTCTAAGATGAACTAATTTTGTTCTCCCTTTAATACTCCTTCTAGATCATTGTATCATCCAACGCATTAAATTCATAAGCAAAGTCGGTATCCCAGTTGTTTAAGAATCATATGATTGATTAGTTAAGTTCCTGTAATTTTTATGGACGTAACAATATGGTATTTGCAAATGGTAAAACTTATTTGAACCAGGTGTTCACACTAAATCATATTAATTTACTATGATTAAGTTATAAATTAAGGGGAGAGTGTGTATTTTTTAATTATGGTCTTTACAAATTTAAACCTTTCAAATGCCTCATGGACAAACTTTGGTTTCGACAAGGATACTAAAATTGAGCCCGACGCCACAGCCTCGTAAACCGATAAGTTATCAACAACAACAGATTCAGTATATTTCCAACAAGTAGAATATGAGGAAGGTAGTGTGTACCCATATTTTACCCTTATATAGTGAAGATAGAGATGCAGTTTCCAATAAAACCGATACGTTATCACACAGCTAAGTGTATTTTATTTTACAAATTAATAATGTTATTTATCACAAAGATAGAGGGGCATGTTGTTGTAGTAGTAATAATGTTATTTATTACGAAAAGTTATACTTGTAATTATCTTCTAATCGCTTAATGAGTGTGTGGAAGTTGAATAAAAGATGTACTCAATTATTGAGCTAGGATGAGTTACGCAGAATCGTTGTAACATGCACTACCCAGGATAGTGCAACTTCTACTGAGAAAAGGGAAACAAGAAAGAGACCACACGAAATTCATACAATGGGGTTTAGTTAATTTGGAATATTGCGGACGTGTTATGAAAGCGTCACTTCAGCTTTATTTGAATCTCATACGAAGTTACTGTTCCCAAAATAACGTGTGAACATCAATAGAAAAAGGCTTTAGAAAAGTAGACAGAGATATATATAAATAAAGATGCTGCTTCCAACTTTACCAATTACCAAACCTTACATATTCTTGCATCACATTTCCTAGAATAAGAAAAGCGTCTTTGTTTTACTGTTTCAAAACCCTCGCCAAGTTGCCTAGTGAGTAAAGATCATTGATTTCACGTATAATTTTACATACAATTACCCTGGAAAGTTTCTGTTTTCTTTTTGGGTTGTGACTTGTGATGGCAGAAGTAGGAAGCTGATACTGGCGTTACTTATTCTTCAACTGGTTCGTTAGTTTGGAGGTAATTAATTTGCTATGAAATTCTTTACCAACTACTTGCATCACTCTTATAAAGTTTGTTTTCTTATTTTCTTCTTTGAGAGCATAGGAGAATCTAGTATATAGACAAAGGCGGATTTAGGATATAAGTTTATAAGTTTTATGGGTCGATTTTAAGTTTTTCTAGCATTGAACGTACTGTATGTTCAAAATTATGGGTTCAGACCTACTATTTGTTGCAATTTTTGTGAATTTTTACATATAAATATATTCTCTTCGTGTAAAGTACTGGGTTCAGTTGAACCCATAGCCTGTGTGTTCAGTAAACGCGATCTTAGTATATGTATAATATTGTTTTTGTATGTACAGTCAAACCTGTCTATAACAACATCGTTTGTTTCGAATATTTTTGAATGTTATAATGAAGTGTTGTTATAGAAAATATATATTATAACATAACATAAAAGTTGGTCCGTAAAAGCTTGACTTTTATAGAGAAGTGTTGTTATATAGGGATGCTGTTATAGAGAGGTCTGACTGCATATAGTCAAATAAGCACATAAAAGTGTTATTGTTTTGCTTAAAGGGGATAGAGAAGGTCAGAAGGATATGGGAGTAGTATTTGATAGATGTTGATATTTTTCTTTAAGAGCATCATTTATGGATAGTTAACTACTCTAAGTATGAAAGACGAAAAGAATGTTTCTGATGTTAATGTTCTAAGTAGCTTTCAAAAAACGGTCCTTTTGGCTGTTTACTGGTAATTAATCCTCGTCAAATTAAAGAATCACTATACATATATTTCTCATCAGTTCCAAAATTTTGTTCATAGTTCCCAAGCTCATTAAGATATCACCGTATCGAGCTATTGGACACTTGTCTTCGATTTATGTCACTTATTATAATATTAAAAGATTAATTGAAGACAGTTGATTGCATCAATCTTGATTGGGCCTATAGATATGAGTAATTGAAGACAGGAAACAGGACAGGTTTGACACTGGTTCAACTCTTTTAAATGTTATCTTCCCTCTCAATCTTCATAACCAACCTCTTGAATTAATCCTTTGTTTCATTGACAGGTCAACAGCTGAGAAACTCTCATGGCATTCTCATTTTCTCTTGCAGCCTTTATTCACCCTCAACTCCGGCATGTTGTAGCGAAGATGTCTCTCTTTGACACAATCTTGTTCTATGTTAGTTTTCTCTGTTCCCTTCTTTTACCATGTGATATTATGCTTTACAAACTAGAATGTTGTTTTTACTGATGCTTCTGTTTTTGATATGTCAGGTGGTACATCTTTTGGACAAGTTTGATCTATGGCATAGATTACCAGTGTTACTCGGGTTGGCTTACCTAGGACTAAGAAGACACTTGCACCAGCGATACAACCTGTTACATGTTGGAGAAGTTAATGGCAAGAAATATGNAGGAAAAGTTAATGGCAAGAAATATGATACAGAAGAGTTCTCGTATCGGACTGCTGATGGTACGTGCAATCATCCTGCAGATCATTTAGTGGGCAGTCATGGAACCTTCTTTGGGCGCAACATGCCACCATCGACTTCAAATTATGGGGTAAGCTAACAATACAATCGATCATGCTATGCCCATTAAGGGCAGTCCGGTGCACTAAGCTTCCGTTATGCGCGGGGTCTGGAGAAGGGCCGAACCACAAGGGTTTATTGTACGCAGTCTTACCCTGTATTTCCGCAAGAGGCTATTTCCACAGCTCAAACCCGTGACCTCCTGGTCACATGGCAGCAAGTTTACCAGTCATGCCAAGGCTCCCCTTCACTATGCTCATTAAATCATGGCAAAATTCACAAGGGTTTATTGTACGCAGTCTTACCCTGTATTTCCGCAAGAGGCTATTTCCACAGCTCAAACCCGTGACCTCCTGGTCACATGGCAGCAAGTTTACCAGTCATGCCAAGGCTCCCCTTCACTATGCTCATTAAATCATGGCAAAATTCACAAGGGTTTATTGTACGCAGTCTTACCCTGTATTTCCGCAAGAGGCTATTTCCACAGCTCAAACCCGTGACCTCCTGGTCACATGGCAGCAAGTTTACCAGTCATGCCAAGGCTCCCCTTCACTATGCTCATTAAATCATGGCAAAATTCACAGCATTATGTTCCTGTCAAAGCTTTCTTTGATTCTTTCAGCTGTATTGAACCTGTTTCAATTCTTTCATTCTGATAATATTTGATAGCTAATTAGCATGATCCAATAAAGGTGCCTTAGTCATATCACTATCTGAAATCTATAGCTTAGGAGTTATGACAATATCATTTGATTATGTAGATACTGGAACCAAATCCAGTTACGGTGGCCACGAAGCTCTTGGAAAGGAGGAAGTGCACAGATTGTGGGAGCCAATTCAACATGATAGCGTGAGCGTGGGTACAATTTATGATCCATGATTGGAATGACCATATGGAGGACACTGAACAGGTACCTACGTATAAGTTGTCGGAGGCAGTATTTAGAGTATTCATCATGGTAAAGTGTGTTTTGTGTTTCTCTTACACAAATATTTTGACAGGTCGAGCTTAGAGCGCCTGAAGATGTTGCAGCAGGGTGCCCGTTGAAGTCATTTAAGTTCTTTAAGACCAGAAAACTTCCTACAGGTTCACCTGATCTGAAGTTTGGGCATTTGAATTCAAGGACCCCGTGGTGGTGAGTAGACTCAAAAACTTCTAAATCCCCAGAGAAAACCTAAAAGGTTCTCTCATATTTTGAACTTTTGTGACTTTATTTGTACTTCTATTCACTCCAAAGCCAGCAATAAAACTAAATACCATACTGGTGATGGGCTAAGCTAATAATATAAGACACTGTTGGAAAAGAATTACCAGTTAAACCGACAAGATTATTGGACAAGGAAAGAAGAACAAAGATAAATACATCAAGTCCATGCTCTTGCATCCCAAAATCTAAAACTGTTATAAATTTACAAAAGCATGAATACACCCACAATCGAATGGTGCTAATAGCAGGTTTTTCTTTGCTAATGGAGAGAAACTTCAAGAGAGACTATTGCATGTTATATTCAGTCAAGCAAAATAGATTCTATTAAAATCAGGAGTAAACTCAACTAAATACTGTATCAAAGTGCTGCTTAATAGCATGCTAAAAGAGTGAAGTAACAACTACGGTGGAGATGGAGGGGGAAAGGAGGCGGAAGTATTATTCCGTGTTGACATATACGCTGGTCAACTCTTGTCCACACTGTCCAGTTGGAACTCAATTCTTACTTCATTTTAATGCAGATTGGAAGTTAGTCTAGTGATGTAGTTTTATTTAATCTGATGAATTGTATATGTTCCTACTGTTTTTCTAGGGATGGGAGTGTAATATATGGGAATAATAAGGAGGGGATGATTAGGGTGAGAACATTTAAAGATGGAAAGCTCAGGGTCTCAGGAGATGGACTTCTTGAACATGACGATAATGGCATTCCAATATCTGGAGATGTTCGTAACAATTGGGCAGGCTTCTCTCTGTTGCAGGCCTTGTTTATGAAGGAACATAATGCCATATGTGATATGCTAAAAGTATGCTTTTCTTTTCAGCTTCTTCAGGATAATTTTGCACCTTAAAAGAACCGAGTTTGATTAAAAGCCTGATTTTTGTTTCAGGAGCATTACCCTGAATTTGATGATGAAAAGCTGTATCGACATGCAAGATTGATAACTTCAGCAGTCATTGCTAAAATCCATACCCTTGATTTGACAATTGAACTTGCTAAGACTGATACTGTAGTTGCGGGAACGAGGATTAACTGGTAAGCCCACTGCTAAATACTGCTGCTATTACTGTGGTTGAATTAACAAACAGCTTCCCAGTATTCACTTAGTTGTCTTGATCTCTTAAAATCTCGTGCATCATGCTTAGCATTGCGAATGACTATAACATTAACTATTAATGTTAATTAACAGAGTCTACTTTGATTCAGGTATGGACTTTTGGGGAAGAAAATCAAGGATTTGTTAGGCCCTAAGTTCGGACCAATTCTGAGTGGATTAGTTGGTCTTAAAAGGCCCAGAGATCACGGGACTCCCTACTCGTTGACTGAAGAATTTGTTTGCGTCTACAGAATGCACTCACTTTTACCTGACAAAATTGTTCTGAGGGACTTGAAGTCGACTACTTCAGAAGACAAATCGTTGCCTATTCAAGAAGAGTATGTTATCCAATTACACACATTTTGTTTTTATAAAAACTGGAAATTGATTTCAGGACATGAATAAGAATCTGATCCACCCATTTGATTTATAACACAAAAAGGCCAGATTTATTGAAATCAGAAATGAGAAAGTTAGGAAATGTATGTGCTTTCTAACTGTCTAGTTTGATCAGGATTCCTATGACGGAAATGATTGGGAAAGAAGGAGAAAAAAGCTTGTCCAAAATTGGTATAGAGCAGATGCTGGTATCAATGGGTCATCAGTCATGTGGAGCTGCTACATTGTGGAATTATCCGACGTGGATGAGGAATCTTGTTCCTCATGATATTGATGGAGAAGAAAGACCAGATTTAGTTGACATGGCCGCGTTAGAAAGTATGTTTATCCATTCTTCCCTATGACATAAAACATTGTCCTCGTATTTCATAGAAACTACATACTGACTTGCTATTTTAATACTCTAGTTTATAGAGATAGAGAGAGGGGAATACCACGGTACAATGAGTTTAGAAGGAATTTGCTGATGATACCAATTAGCAAGTGGGAGGATTTAACTGATGATGAAGAAGTAATTGAGGCTTTGCGAGAAGTATATGGTGATGATGTTGAGAAGCTAGATCTCCAAGTTGGTCTACACGCGGAGAAGAAAATTAAAGGCTTTGCCATTAGTGAGACTGCTTTCAACATATTTCTGGTCATTGCTTCAAGGTAAGTCAATATGTTGCAGTAGTATGTGCAAAATATAGAATTGGTCTGTGTGCTAATACGTGTGACAATCCTTTTTATTTTCTTCAGGAGGCTAGAAGCTGATCGATTCTTTACAACTAATTTCAATGCGCGAACCTACACAGAGAAAGGCTTCGAATGGGTTAACAAGATAGAGACATTGAAAGATGTTATAGATCGACACTTCCCTGAAATGACAGAGAAATACATGAGATGCACAAGTGCATTCGCAGTGTGGAATTCAGACCCAAACCCTAGACGTTATTTACCTCTCTATCTGAGACCAGCAACCTAATATGTTTTATAGGATGTGCCCTTTGTAACCTTTGTATGAGATGAATATGTAATATGGTAATAGACCACGGTAAGTTTGAAAATATAATATGTAAGATCGCGTAAATCTGTAGCGTATCTAAATGGATTAGTATGTGTGAAGTGTGACACGCTTGACTATGCAAGTGTGTTAACTTTTTGCTGTCCAGTGACTCCATAGGAGAATAAAAATAATTTCCTCATTTTCTTGGGGTCGAAAATTAATTTATATAGGTAAGGCTTAACATATATCTCCATTTTGTTTGTGACAGAAGATTGAAGCAGTCACATATTGTATGAATTAAATGCGGAATACGGTCTTGTCAA
Organism: Nicotiana otophora; assembly: GCA_000715115.1. Lineage (NCBI taxonomy): Eukaryota > Viridiplantae > Streptophyta > Magnoliopsida > Solanales > Solanaceae > Nicotiana > Nicotiana otophora. The sequence continues at coordinate 44,677 of AWOL01S0042826.1, forward strand.
CTAAATATCCTCCCTAGTATGAAATAGCCCTTGAGGCTTTCATTTTGGGAAGACTATTTCGATGAATGATGAGTTCTCTATTAAGATGTGTAATGATGGATTGTCATTATTGCCACTGTTAATGACAATTTAATTCTGCTACCGATGGATCAAGATATGTTGTCTGCCTATCATGCCAAAGGCGCTGCTGGTTTAAGGTGTGTTCTTCAAATGGAATCACACTTCCGCTTGAATGAATCTAAGTAGTCACTTATTACATGTATAGCCTAAATATCCCTATGCTAAAGACCTAGTAATCTAAGTAGTCACTTAATATAATTATAGCCTCCAATTTTATGTAATTTTCAATTGATAGCAAATTACACACAGCCTCCTGATGGCGAAAGTAACCATAATTAATATCCAAAGCGCGTGTTGGCTATGTTAGGCCTTATCACATATGAATTTTACCATATCCTAAAGAAGTATGTCACTATGGAAATAAATAAAGAAGTCTATAATTATGAATTAAGGAAAATAGAAACCATCTCTTTCTTTGTTTCCGTGAAACTTGTTAAGAAGCTTCCAATGAGAACCAATAACGGCCATCACTGCAATGAATGACACGATAAATGCTGCCAGAAACTGAAAATTTGAGTTTGATGATATACAAAATTAAAGCTAAACATTGACAATAACACTGTTAAACTGGAAAGAGAATTTTTCCATATATTCATGGAAACTGGACCATAATAAGCAATGACAATGAGACACACCACTTTTATACATTGCAGATATAAAGAAAGCAAATATTTTCAACTTAAAGCTGAATTCTATTGATTGATAGAGAGATAATATTATTAGCAGTAAAAAGCCGAAAGATGACATGCAGCAACTGCTTCGGGACAAGATTGATGATTCCAAAACATTTAAGAGCACATGTACTAATATCCGGTTAGAATTAATTTTATGGAGGCATAATGTTAATTGACTAGATTAATCATTCTAAAAACTTCCGTGCACATGACTAAAACAAGGCTATAATTAAGTTTAGGAGAGCAATAATTGTTATGTCAGCTGAAAGCAAGGAAAAAGCAACTGTCTTTCAAATACTAGATCACTACTAGAAAACTGTCAAATTTCGTCCACCATAACCGACCCAAATCGATCAGAATTAAAGAGAAAGTGATCGATTTTCGATCGCTTTTAATTTGTCGGAATAATAATGGTCGCTAAAGTGTTGCGACCAACGGCGGTCGCTAATTCAACCGTTGGTTGACCGCTTTGACTGATAAGTTTTGTTGGAAAAATAAATATACCGACCGAAATCGGTCGGTATTATTTAAATTATTTTTTATTTATTTTTTAAAATAGCGACCGACTTCAGTCGGAATTATAAATATATAATAATTTTGTATTTCTTTGTAAATTTTAATAGACCGACCGAAATAAGTCGGAATAATAAAAAAATAAATAATTTCAAGTTTAAGCCGATCCTCGAGATCCAGTAAAAGGTCACTCCTCATCCCGATCTTATTAAAGGAGCAAGTAAACAGATCAAAGTTTTTACGTACTTCCGTTATAGAAGGCGCGAGCAGGGGGGACGGCGGGGAGGCCGGCTCCGCCGGTTGGTTGCCGATGATGACCCCTCGCCTTGGTCTCCAAAATCAAGAGTGCTTAGTGCTTGGTCCCAAATATCTTGAACTCAAATCTATCTGACCTTCAATCCAAAAAAGTTATTTCTGACCGACTTCGTCGGAAGTTTCAAATTGAAATTACCGACCGACGTCGGTCGAAAATTATGAATTTGTGGGTTTTAATATGAGAATTCCGACCGAAATCGATCGGTTTTCTGGGTAAAAATCAGGCAGAATATGCCTGCTTTTAAGATACACCACCTGCCAATTACAACTAATATCCATCCTATAATGACAATATTACATTGCTGCTATTCAACCACAATTAACCAACAACAACCACAATAATTAACTAACAACAACCACAACAACAATAACCATGGCACTGTATAGTGGTCCTACTTTGTTGATATCCGTGTTTTCACCATGTGATAAAGTAATTAAGCTGTCAATCATGCTAGATATCATGTTTAGGCATTATACCGATACTGTTTGGACCTATAGTGGTCGTTTCTTACTGTCATTTCACTCATATCATTGATATTTCATACTCAGTCATATCCATGCATTCATATCATATCTTAGTCTCAGTTATTATTTATTGATACATCATATCATTGTTGTCGGGCTAGTTATAGTTTCATGATATTGTGAGCCCATGAGTGAGACTGGAGAGATTGATGACTGAGTGAGGCCGAGGGCCCGAGTGAGAGTGATATTTTGGGATCGGGCTGCATGCTGCAGCAGGTTATATTGATTACATATTTTGGGATCGGGCTACATGCCACATCATGTTATATTGATTACATTTTATGTGATCGGGCTGCACGCCTCAGCGATATAGCACTTGTGCTGAAGGAGCCTTTTTGGAGTCTGCATACCCCTAGTGAGCGCAGTCGATTATATATTTGTGGATCGGGTTGGATGCCGCAGTGGGCCTTATGGTCATATATGGATAGGGTTGCACGCCACAGCGGGTATTGTACAAAGCCGAGTGATTTAGTGTGCCGAGCATAGTGAGAGATAATGCGAGACATTGAGATTGAGTACCCTGAAAGTGTGAGTACATGAGCTCATCATCGAGATGCCTTGCATTTGACATGCGTACTTGAGATATATGCATAGAAGTTCATTTCCTTCCGCTACCCAGTTTTGGGAATATTCATGATTTTACCTATATCTTGACATGTAGGCAGAGAGAAGTACTTTCCTCATGCTATCTAAAAATGAAACATCTTACTATTTGTTGAAAGGAGTTTTGGGGAAAAACCACAGTTTTCAAGCTTACTCGTATTTTGACTTTTTCGGTAAAAGATTCGGGTTTTCACTGAGATACTTGAAAAGAAATGCCTATTTTTCTCGAACTGTGAACGAACTGAGCCTTTTATTTCTAAGGTACTCCTTTGTTATTGTACTATGCTGTTATGAACTGCTGTGGAATATTGGTATTGGACCCAACCTTTTTGTTAGCTCGTCACTACTTTCAAGCTAAGGTTAGGTTTGTTACTTATTGAGTATATAGGGTCGTTTGTACTCATACTATACTTCTGCACCTTGCGTGCAGATGTTGGCTGCTGATGTTGCTGTGATCGATGGGAGCTGGATTGAAGATGTACCAGTGTCCCGGTTATAGCTACCTCTTGTTCGTGGTAGCTTTAGATCTGTAAAACTCTATTTATATACTTTTCCAAACAGACTATGTATTCATTTCATCTCAGCTTTGTAAATTCTATTCTTAGAACCTCATGATTTGTACTACCAGTTCTTGGGGAATGTATCAGATTCAGATAATTTCTTTACTTTATTGCTTCATTGATTATTATTGGAATTGGTTAGTGGTTAACTGACTTACCTAGCGGGTTGGGTTAGGTGCCATCATGACTAGTTGGATTTTGGGTCGTGACAGGGGTCTGGACTCAGAATAGCCTTAATCACGCCTTCGGGGAAACCCGAAGACAAGCCATCAGAACGATCCCTTTAATTAACAATGAAGCAGAGTATGAAGCTTTGATTGCAGGGCTCGAATTGGCTCGGGGACTCGATTTCAAGGTTATCGAAATTAAATGTGACTCGCAACTGGTGGTAAATCATGTCTACGGGATCTTTGATACCAAAGAAGAACGTATGCAACAATACATGGTAAAGGTCCAGGCTTTTTTGGTGTGATTCCGGGAATGATCAATTAATCACATCACGAGGGAGGATAACGCAGAAGCGGATGCATTAGCAAACTTAGGATCATCAACGGAGATAAACAAATCGGAATCAGGGACGGTAGTACAACTGATGAGCTCAGTTCTGGATACAGATGGTTATTGTGAGGTAAATTTGACTAGTCTGGTCTAGAACTGGAGAAATAAAATAATCAACTATCTCGAGCACGGAAAGTTGCTTGAAGACCCTAAAGCATCACAGGCGTTATGCGCCAAAGCTGCACGTTATAGCTTCAAGAGATGTCAATTGTAGAGTAAATCCTTCCAAGGCCCGCTGGCCCGATACTTATGAGCGTCGGAAGCTAATTATGTCATAAGAGAAGTCCATGAACGGATATGCGGCAATCACTCGGGCGTAGATTCTTTGGTGCTAAAGTTGGTATGAGCAGGATATTACTGGCCTCACATGGAATAAGGACGCTAAAGACTACGTACGAAAATGTGATAAGTGCCAACATTACGCACCCCTAGTACACCAACTGGCAGAACCCTTATATTCGGTCTTGTCCCCATGGTCGTTCATGAAATGGGGGATGGACATCGTCAGACTACTGCCACCGGCTCCCGGAAAGGTAAGGTTTCTTTTAATTTTGACTGACTATTTTTCCAAATAGGTGGAGACAGGTCTTTATCAGAAGATCGGAGAACACGATGTGGTCGATTTCCTGTGGGAAAATGTAATTTGCAGATTCAGAATACCAAAAGCAATAGCATGCGATAATGGGCCACAGTTTATCGGTGCAAAAGTTACAAAGTTCCTCAAAGATTTGAAGATAAAGAGGATCACATCTTCCCCTTATCATCCGAATGCAAATGGTCAAGAGGAGTCAACAAACAAAGTGATTATTCAAAACTTCAAGAAAAGGTTGGAAGCGGCAAAAGGCAAATGGCCCGAAGAATTGCCCGGAGTTCTATGGGCCTACCGAACAATGGCCAAATCGAGTACAGGAGAAACTCTTTTTTCCCTTGTGTACGATGTTGAAGCCATAATCCCGGTGGAAGTAGGTGAACCCACTTTGAGATATTTTGGGAATATGAAAAATTGAACAACGAAGCGATGTTAATCAACTTGGAACACAGGGACTTGGCGTATGTAATAATGGTAGCTCAAAAGTAGAAAATGGAGCGATATTATAATCGAAGAGCCAACTTCCATTATTTCAAAGTAGGAGACTTGGTTTTGAGGAAAGTAACCCAAATTACCTAGGAGCTCAATGCAGGGAAGCTAGGTCCAACATGGGAAGGTCCCTACCGGATTTCAGCTATCACTAGGAAAGGATCATACGAGTTGGAGAACTGGAATGGAGACAAATTGCCTAGCAACTGGAACGTGGCACATCTCAAAAGATATTATTGATGATGAACATTATTCAAGAGGAAAGTATGTGCTGCACTCTTTTTCCCTTCGTTCAGTTTTTGTCCCAATTGGGTTTTTCTGGAAAGGTTTTTAATGAGGAAGCAACAGAGAGCATACTATGAAGACAACAACAATAAAACCTTTGATAGCAAGGCAAACAAAAAAGCTTACACTCGGGGATGATTAGATAATCTTTGGGTCGATAGCAAATTCCCACTAGGAAGTTAAGTTTGCTACCGAACAAAGGTTACCCAACCGTTCACGAGCATGAACCACTAGAGGGCTGTTAGACATTCCTTCACTCGATAGCATAAATTCATGAGGCAAAGTAAAGTTGTGTTACCAAGTTGAGGATTATCTAGCAATTCATTAGTGGAATCTTCGAAGATATAAGACTTCCAGTGTTCCAATTCGCACTCTTCACATTCAAATACTGGATATGGGGAATGATATGAGGATACGACAAAATGACTGCCACGTTAACCGGGGAACAAAAATACGGAACCTAAATGCATCATCGGGACCGGAAACTGTGCAACCAGCCTCGTAGAAACAAGTTATACAAGATAGCCACAAGTAATGGCAATTTCTTTTCAATATAGCAAACGCTTATGTATTTTTTGAAAATACAAGGAATAAAATGAAATCCTTTTATTTTTATCTTGTTTCTTGTCTGAACGACGAATAAACTTTGTCATTTAAAAGTTAAACAAGTACTTCAAATGTTAGTGTCGTAATGAACAGGAGGCGTCCTCTTCAAGATTACCATAAACATAAGAGGGCCCTCTCTTATAAAAACCCTCACGTTAAAGGGTTGGTTCCGAAAGAATCTATGTCCGGAATCAAAAATTCCTTCGGGGGAAAATATACCCGAAGCCACATATGAAAAGGACGCAAAACTAAACTTGCGCAAATATTTATAGAAACCCCCACAAAAAAAGAGATAATGTTCGGAACTGAAGTGCTTTGAGGAAAACACATTCGAGACTACAGTCTACACATAGTAAAGTGCAAACAGGAAAACGTGTGCTGAACTGTTGAGCAAATGCAAAGATTAAAGACTTTCATGGATATTCAAACAAAAGTAAGACTCAAATGATACTTGAGAAAAAAATATGTCTTTATTTACAAGAACATGCCAAAACGGTAAAAGTTCAAAATGGGAAAAAGAAAAGAAAAGCTAAACTGTAGCGCCTCCGGAACTAGGTGGAAGAGAAGTGTCCGCATTCCCGGGAGAAGTAGGTGGGTCCACCAATGGATCGACGTTTTCCCCAGTTTTGTCTGCAACATCATCACCTTCCGATCCCTCTTCAGTTTCCGAAAACTCTAAACCAGAACCAGAAGAACCAGGAGCATCAGACTGCGCTAGGAGTCTATTTTTAGCAGCTAACTCAAGCTCTCGGGCCTTAGCAATTTTGGCATCAAAGTCGATGATACCAACTTTGGCCTCCTCCAAGGTTTTCCTCCTCATGCTGTACATGGCATAAGTTTTTTCAACAATGAGGGAAGCCGCTCGGCGCTTAAGTTCTTCTTTGAGTTGGGTAACCTCGGCAGAAAGGCTTTTCCGGACGGACCTAGAAGATTTGAGGCTGACATCAAGGTCACGGACAGTTGAATTAAAGATCTTGTTATACTTGATAGTTTTCTTGTACTTTTCTTCTATCTGGGCATGTTTCGCCCCCACAGCAGCAAGCTCTTCGAGTTTGGAGTTCAAGGATGCTTCTAAGTTAGTCATGTTTTTGTCAGTAATAGCCTCGCGCTCGGTTGCAGCAAGAACGACGTCCTGGACTTCAGCCCATTTAGCCTTAGCTTTATCAAATCTAACCCTTAGCGGGCTAATTTCTTGGATCAGGGTTACCACTGCTTGCTCTCTTTGCTGCAAACGAGCCTCCAAAACAACGGCCTCAGTAGCTTTGGTTTCTAGTTCTGAAAGGCGGAGAATAGTTTGGCCTCGTTCCGCCAAAAGTTGATTCCGTTCAGAAGTAAGTTCTTCCTTATCACAAATCAACCTTTGAAGGCCCTCAGAAGTAAGAAAGTTGACCTACAAAACAAGAAGAAGTAAAACTTAGAATACATTCATACAAAAGTAGAAGAAGTAATGAAGGAAGAAAAGAACGTACCGTTGCGGCGTTATGCATGACATTGTTCAACAAGCACTCTCTTAAGAGTGCCTAAATCTTTTCCTAGTCTTTTTCTAAAGCCAAAGGCTTCAGATAATTAGCAAGCTCCGCCGGCCGGGATAGCAAGTTGCATCCGGTAGAGACTGAAAGAGTAACGTTCTTCCTCCTTTGTGGATCTTGAGAAGGGGCAACATAATTTTTCCCCAAATTCCCATGAACTAGGGATTGTGGAAGAGGAACATTTTTTTCATGGTCAGATGCGGCCGATAGAGGTGATGTAGCAACTGTTGGTGGAAGAGTGGATGAAGATGGAAGTGATGTAGCAGTTGCTGGTATTGGTGAAGGTGGAGATGAAGCTGATGGAGTTGAAGAGTGAGAACCAGCTGCATCAAATACAGTACTGGTTGTTGGATGCTCGCCAACCAAAGACGGCAAGGACCCGGTACTCAGTCCCTCCGCACCGGATACAACAATTGGGGCCCGAAAATTGGAGTTGGCATTTTCTACCAAATCATATTCTCCCCAAAGTGCCGAGATATCATCTTCAGTTGGTGCAACTATCTCAACAGGTTGCAGCATCCTGTTGATATGATGAGAATCGTCGCCTTCTATGTAGAGAAGTTCCCTTATCACTAGATTCTTCATCATTATCAATCATCACGGTGTCTATGACCGGCGCGGAAGAAGGACCAATCATCATCGCCACTGGATAGGGCTCGGGGGCGTCAGTCTTTTCCCTCTTATTCTTCTCCCTGACTGCGGAGGAACGTATTCTCTTTGGTTGCTTATCCTCCGGATGGGGACTCCGTAAATAAGTGTTTACGCCCGAAACAGGCCCGGAGATACCTGCTCGAGTAAGTGCTTCCTGAATCAGCCTCGCTGGATCAGCCAAAACATCCTCCTCAGGGATAGCAACAGAGCCCGTAGGTAGACCTAATTTCGTGAACAAGTCATAAGGGTTCAACCAAGTTCTCCATATACAAAACAATAGAAGCAAGGAAATTACAATTATCAAAATTTTTGGCTTTCCATTCGTATTTAAGGGTCAGTTCTCTCCACAAACGAGTTTCGGGCGTCGTGACGTCCAAGATCTTCTGAACTCACCGGTCCAAACCTTCCACCATCGGTGGAATCCATCGAGTTACTGAAATATGTGAAGTTTGAAGAGTTGATACAACCAAAAAAGAATATCTAGTAAAAAGAAATACTGAACAAAATGCTTACGAGTGCGGTTCCAAGCGATCAGAAAGGATGAAGCTATTGTCGAAATGATGTCATTGGTGATGACTGCAATGAACCGTTCTATCCACCCACGGTCGTTGTCATCATCCATGCTAGACAGCAAAGTATGGTGGCCATGCTTACAGAGGTTTATCATTCCCCCGCGGAAGATTTTGGGAGAATAGAGATTCATCATATGAGCTAAGGTTAGCTCCTCTACAATTTTCTAGCACAAGCGTCGAAGTCATGCGAACGTCCTCTACACTGAAGGACTTACCTGTTCCAAACACATTTGGTAGTGAAGGTAAATCTCTGCAATCACGAAATTAAGCTCTCTACTCAAAGGAAATACACCCAAAGTAAAGGGATACGTGTAAAAGTATGTAAAACCTTCCTTTGGAAGGATTACTCGCTCCGATATTTCAGGAGCAATGATATCCAATTCATGGCAGCAGCAGTTTTTCTTCACAACAGAAATACTGGAAGGACGAATGGAAGAAGGGTACCTACTAACAGCACATGTACGAGGGTTAGTAGTAGAAAATTTCTCTTCAAGGTCCTTTGTGGTACTGAGTTTTCTTGGGATGATGGAATCCACCGTTGGAGGAGCAAAGTCCTCGGCTTTGTTCTTGTTCTTTGAAGAACTAGCACGCTTGGAGGAAGAAGCCATTGATAAAGAAGAAGGAAAAGGTTTTGTGTTTGAAGAGAATTAGAGAAAGGATGGAAAACAAAGATGCAAATCAGAAGCTCGAGAAATTATGAAAGGCAAAGGAAAAGAATGTCACGTATAAGTAAAATTTTGGCGGCTAAATTCGTGGCCTCAATAATCGGCAAAAGTTGTGCTGAATCATGGGATGCCGCGTGTTCGGGACTCTAAATGCGGAGAGACGTATGTCTAATCAACTGTCAGGAACCTTCAGGGGGAGTTATAATAATTCCTACCAAAAAGGTGTTTCTACCAGCTTTCCGGTAACACAAAGTTATGTCACCAGAAAGCAGGGGGATTATTTGTATAATGTGAAATATGATATGACACGTAGTCGTCTAAAGGGAGGACACGTGGAACCCAAGACTGGGATGTTCGAATACCGAACGCAGTCATTCCGCTTGTCACCAGAAAGGATAACGTTCATAAAGGTGTGTTAAATGCTTTGTGCCCGGTGACATTTAATAGGGAATATTCTGCAACATTAAGAGCGACGGTCCGTTACGGAGAATTTGGCATTGATGTTCACCTTTACGTCTTCATCAATGACCCTCATAATTGACATTAAAGAAGGACACGATCCTAGGATCTCCTTCCCTAAACATAACTATAAATAATGAGCTCAGTTATCATTAGAAAGGGGACGAATTTTCTGGCAAAACTTATACTATATTCTATACAAAGCTTAATACAATCTTATTTTCTTGCTCTTTGATCTCATCATTGCTGTGCCCGGAAACCTTGTTCCTGGAACTGTCATCTCTGTTGTTTCATCTACATTTCAAGGCTAAGTATTATACATTTCTTCAATTATTGCATTATTTCAGGATCAAATTAGTTTACTTGTCTAGAAACCACGTACAAATTCAATTGTACCATTTTACAGGTAAACAATAAGGCGTAGTTAGAATGTTAGATGTTATTTAACTTAACTTAAATTGTTGTAGCATGTAATATACTTTATTTTTCAAGTTCAAATAGAAGGTTAATTAGTTCGTAGCTATTAACACAAAGCTATTAATCTAATCCGATCCAACACTACAGGAAATGAGGTTTTTAATGACGATATTCTGGGCGATTTATTCAGTTGTCACCAAAAGTAAATATATGCCACCGTTTTAAATAGCAGCCTACCTGCAATCATATTTGTGGCGTATTTTGTTTACTTTTTTATGGCGATTTTAGTCTCCACATTTTTTTTGGCGGCGACTTTGCTCACCAAAAAGTAAACATAGATTTAAGGTAGACTGCTGTTCAAAATAGGAACATGTTATCCGCCGCTGAACTATCTATTGCAACGACACGGCATTTTCATTTGGTGATGAAAAGGTCGCCAACATAACGTCGTGCAAGATGAGTAATTATTAATGTCATTATTATGAAGAGTTATTGCAAATTATCTTTTAAACCTTGATCGCTTTATAGAATTTAAACTCTAAATGACGAAACAAGTAACATAGGAGATATCTACTCAATTATTGAGTTAGGACGAGTTACGCAGAATAGTTGTAACATGCACTAATAGTCTAATACCCAGGATAATGCAACTTCTACTGAGAAAAGGGAAACAAGAAAGAGACCCCACGAAATTCATACAATGGGGTTTAGTTAATTTGGAATATTGTGGACGTGTTATGAAAGTGTCACTTCAGCTTCTTTGAATCTCATACGAAGTTACTGTTCCCAAAATAATGTGTGAACATCAATAGATCAAACAATGCTCGAAAAGGCTTTAGAAAAAGTAGACAGATATATAGATGTTGCTTGCCACTTTACCAATTTCTTGCATCACATTTCCTAGAATAAGAAAAGCGTCTTAGCCTTACTGTTCCAAAACCCTTGCCAAGTTGCATAGTGAGTAAAGATCATTGATTTCACGTATAATTTTACAACAATTACCCTGGAAAGTTTTTTTTTCTTTTTGGGTTGTGACTTGTGATGGCAGAAGTAAGAAGCTGATGCTGGCTTTACTTATTCTTCAACTGGTTCGTTAGTTTGGAGGTAATTAATTTGCTATGAAATTCTTTACCAACTACTTGCATCACTCTTAGAAAGTTTGTTCTCTTATTTTCTTCTTTGAGAGCAGAGGAGAATCTAGTATATAGACAGAGACGGATTTAGGATATAAGTTATATGGGTCAATCTTTAAGTTTTTCTAGCATTGAACGTACTATATGTTCAAAATTATGGGTTCAGACCTACTACTTGTTGCAAGTTTTATGAATTTTTACATATAAATATAATCTCTTCGTGCAAAATACAGGGTTCAGTTCAATCCGGTTCAATAAATGTGATCTTAGTATATATGTATACTTTTTTTTGTATGTTATATATACATAGTTCGAGTCAAATAAGCACATAAAAGTGTTATTGTTTTGCTTTAAAGGGGATAGAGGAGGTCAGAAGGATATGGGAGTAATATTTGATCAGATGTTGATATTTTTCTTTAAGAGCATCATTTATGGATAGTTAACTACTCTAAATATGAAAGACGAAAAGAATGTTTCTGATGTTAGTGTTCTAAGTAGCTTTCAAAAAACGGTCCTTTTGGCTGTTTACTGGTAATTAATCCTCGTCAAATTAAAGAATCACTATACATATGTTTCTCATCAGTTCCAAAATTAAGATATCACCATAACGAGCTATTGGACACTTGTCTTCGATTTGCGTCACTTATAATATAAAAAAGATTAATTGAAGACAGTTGATTGCAGCAATCTTGATTGGGCCTACAGATATGAGTAATTGAAGACAGGAAACAGGACAGGTTTGACACTGGTTCAACTCTTTTAAATGCTATCTTCCCTCTCAATCTTCATAACCAACCTCTTGAATTAATCCTTTGTTTCATTGACAGGTCAACAGCTGAGAAACTCTCATGGCATTCTCATTTTCTCTTGCAGCCTTTATTCACCCTCAACTCCGGCATGTTGTAGCGAAGATGTCTCTCTTTGACACAATCTTGTTCTATGTTAGTTTTCTCTGTTCCCTTCTTTTACCATGTGATATTATGCTTTACAAACTAGAATGTTGTTTTTACTGATGCTTCTGTTTTTGATATGTCAGGTGGTACATCTTTTGGACAAGTTTGATCTATGGCATAGATTACCAGTGTTACTCGGGTTGGCTTACCTAGGACTAAGAAGACACTTGCACCAGCGATACAACCTGTTACATGTTGGAGAAGTTAATGGCAAGAAATATGACACAGAAGAGTTTTCGTATCGGACTGCTGATGGTACGTGCAATCATCCTGCGGATCATTTAGTAGGCAGTCATGGAACCTTCTTTGGTCGCAACATGCCACCATCAACTTCAAGTTATGGGGTAAGCTAACAATACAATCATTTTATTCTTTCAGCTTTATTGAATCTGTTTCAATTCTTTTATTCTGATCATTTTTTGACAGCTAATTAGCATGATCCAATAAATGTGCCTTAGTCATATCGCTATCTGTAATCTATAGCTTGATATCTCTCATTCACTTAGGAGTTATGACAATATCATTTGATTATGTAGCTACTGGAACCTCATCCAGTAACGGTAGCCACGAAGCTCTTGGAAAGGAGAAAGTGCACAGATTGCGGGAGCCAATTCAACATGATAGCGTGCGCCTGGGTACAATTTATGATCCATGATTGGAATGACCATATGGAGGACACTGAACAGGTACCTACGTATAACTTGTCGGAGGCAGTATTTAGAGTATTCATCATGGTAAAGGTGTGTTTTGTGTTTCTCTTACACAAATATTTTGACAGGTCGAGCTTAGAGCGCCTAAAGATGTTGCAGCAGGGTGCCCGTTGAAGTCATTTAAGTTCTTTAAGACCAGAAAACTTCCTACAGGTTCACCTGATCTGAAGTTTGGGCATTTGAATTCAAGGACCCCATGGTGGTGAGTAGACTCAAAAACTTCTAAATCCCCAGAGAAAACCTAAAAGGTTCTCTCATATTTTGAACTTTTGTGACTTTATTTGTACTTCTATTCACTCCAAAGCCAGCAATAAAACTAAATACCCTACTGGTGATGGACTAAGCTAATAATATAAGACACTGTTGGAAAAGAATTACCTGTTAAACGGACAAGATTATTGGACAAGGAAAGAAGAACAAAGATAAATACATCATCAAGTCCATGCTCTTGCATCCCAAAATCTAAAACTGTCATAAATTTACAAAAGCATGAATACACCCACAATCGAATGATGCTAATAGCAGGTTATTCTTTGTTAATGGAGAGAAACTTCAAGAGAGACTATTGCATGTTAT
>AWOL01S0042828.1:9926-23594 GCA_000715115.1 Nicotiana otophora
GACTTCAGCAGGGTGGTATGACTGTCCCTCAGTACGAGACTCGATTTTTGGACTTAGCTCGCCATGCCACTATCTCGCTTCCTACTGAGAAGGAGCGGGCGAGGATATTAATTGATGGCATCACTTACACTATCAGATTTCAGATGGACAAGGAGACAAGGAGTGATATTTCCTTTCAGACTACCATCGATATTGCCAGACGTATCGAGTTGGTTCGTTCTCAGGAGAGGCAGGGGTGATTTTGGCATAGGCCATTCTCCTAGGCCATTTCATTTAGCACTTCAGGCATCTCACAGTGCTTCAGTGAGTCATGGTTCTTATGTGCCTTATTATGGATAGCCAGCCTACATTGCACCATCAACTCCTATCGGTACGCCTATGATTCAGAGCTATCACCGTGGTTATCTGGCCCATTCGGGTCAGCTTCAGTTTCTGCAGCCACAATAGCAGGATGAGTGTTTTGAGTGTAGTGGTACTGGGCACATCAGGAGGTCCTGTCTGAGATTATTGGGTGGTATGACACATCAGAGTTCTCGTGCCATAGTTCCGACACCAGTTGCTCCACCGCCTGCTCAGCCAGCTAGGGGCAGGGGTCAGGAAGCCAGAGGTGGGAGTCAAGCGTTAGAGGTGTCGGTTAGGCCGTTAGAGGTGGAGGCCAGCCAGCTAGCGGTCGTCCCAGAGATGTAGTTCAGAGTGGTGGGGCCCATCCCCTATGCTATGCTTTTCCAGCTAGGCCTGAGGCCGAGTCATCTGACGTAGTTATCATAGGTATTATTCTCATTTTCCATAGAGATGCCTCTGTTCTATTTGATCCGGGATCTACTTACTCCTATGTGTCATACTATTTTTCTGCATATCTTGTTATGCCTCGTGATTCTTTGGGTGCTCATGTGTATGTGTTTATGCCCGCGGGAGATTCTATTATTGCAGATCGTGTTTATCTCTCATATGTGGTTACTATTGGGAGTCTTGAGACTAGTGTAGATATTCTACTTCCTGATATGGTAGATTTTGATGTCATCTTAGGTATGGATTGGCCGTCACCTTACCATATGATATTGGACTGTCACACCAAGATGGTGACCTTAGCCATGCCGGGGTTGCCTCGATCAGAGTGGAGGGGGACTCTTGGCCATTCTACCAGCAGAGTTATTTCTTATGTGAAGGCTCGACGTATGGTCGAGAAGGGGTGTCTAGCTTATTTGGACTATGCCTGTGATTCTATGCAGAGGTTCTATTAACGGATTCAATACCAATTGTTCGTGAGTTTCCCGAGGTGTTTCCTACAGACCTGCCAGGGATGCGAGCTGACAGGGATATTAATATCTATATTGATTTGGCTCCAGGCACTCAACCCATTTTTATTTTTCCATACTGTATGGCCCCACCAGAGTTGAAGGAGATGTTACAAGATTTGCTTGATAAGCGCTTCAGTAGACCTAGTGTCTTGCCCTGGGGTGTGCCCGTGTTGTTCGTGAAGAAGAAGGATGGGTCAATGAGGATGTGTATAGAGTATCGACAGTTGAACAATGTCACTATCAAGAAAAAGTATTCGCTGCCGAGGATTGATGACTTATTTGATCAGATTCAGGGTTCCAAGGTGTTTTCGAAGATTGATTTGAGGTTTGACTACCATCAGTTAAGGATTAAGGCATATGATGTCCCTAAGAAGGCTTTTTCGGATTCGGTATGGGCATTATGAGTTCCTAGTAATGTCATTTGGGTTGACAAATGCCAGCAACATTTATGGATTTGATGAATCGGATGTTCAAGCCCTACTTGGATGCTTTTGTTATTGTATTCATTGAAGACATCTTGATCTACTCCCGCAGTCGAGAGGAGCATGAGCAACATCTTTGGATCGTACTTCAGACTCTGCGAGATAGCCAGTTATATGACACGTTTTCAAAATGTGAGTTTTGGTTAGACTCAGTCACCTTTTTGGGACATGTTGTATTAGCAGAGGGCATAAAGGTGGATCCTAAAAAGATTGAGGCAGTTGAAAACTTGCCTAGACCTACTTAAGTTACAGAGATCCGTAGTTTTGGTTTGGTGCGTTATTATCGCTAGTTAGTGGAGGGGCTTTCATCTATAGCAGCCCCATAGACTAGATTAACCTAGAAAGGTTCCCCGTTCTGATGGTCGGACGAGTGTGAGTTGAGCTTTCAGAAGCTCAAGACTGCTTTGATTACGATGCTAGTGTTGGTGTTGCCCACCGGTTCAGGATCTTACATGGTGTATTATACTGCATCTCATATTGGGCTCGGTGCAGTATTGATATAGGATGGTAGGGTGATTGCATACGCATCACGGCAGTTGAAGGTTCATGAGAAGAATTACCCTATTCATGACTTAGAGTTGGCAACCATTGTTCATGCACTGAAGATTTGGAGGCACTATATTTATGGCATGTCGTGTGAGGTATTCACGAATCATCGGAGTCTACAGTATTTGTTCAAACAAAAGGATCTCAACTTGAGGTAGATGAGATGGTTGGAGCTGTTGAAAGACTATGATATGACCATTTTGTATTATCCCGGGAAGGCCAATGTGGTGGCTAATGCCTTGATTAGAAAGGCTGTGAGTATGGGTAGCCTTGCGTGTATCACTATTGGTGAGAGGCCGCGTGCTGTAGATATTCAGGCTTTGGCCAATCGGTAAGGTTAGATTTTTCATAGCCAATCGTGTGCTAGCTTGCACAATCGCTAGGTCTTCCTTGTATGAGCGCATCAGAAAGAGTCGGTGTGATGATCCCCATTTGCTTGTCCTTAGGGACACGGTGCGGCACGATGGTGCCAGGCAGGTTACCGTTGGAGACTATGGGGTTTTGAGGATGCAGGTTCGTATTTGTGTGCTCAAAGTGGATGGACTTCATAAATTGATTCTTGAGGAGGCCCATAGTTCCCAGTATTCAATTCATCCTAGCACCTCCAAGATGTATCAAGACATGCGGCATCATTATTGGTGGATTAGGATGAAGAAGGATATAGTTGAATATGTAGCTCGATGTCTGAATTGTCAGCAAGTAAAGTACGAGCATCAGAGACCTGGTGGTTTGCTTCAGAAGTTAGAGATTCCTGAGTGGAGGTGGGAGCGTATCACTATGGATTTTATTGTTGGACTTCCACAGTCCCAAAAGAAGTTCGACGCGGTATGTGTCATTGTGGACAGGTTGACCAAGTCGACACATTTCATTCCTGTGGCAATTACCTATTCTTCAGAGCGGTTAGCTGAGATCTACATCCTCGAGATCGTCCGTCTTCAAGGTGTGCCCATGTCTATCATTTCTGATTGAGGTATGCAGTTCACCTCGCATTGCTACAGGTCCGTACAGTATGATTTGGGCACGCAGGTTGAGTTAAGAACAACATTTCATCCCCAGAAGGATGGACAGTCTGAGTGCACTATTCATATATTGGAGGATATGCTTCACGCTTGTGTTATGGATTTCGGGATTTTTGGGATCAGTTCTTGCCGCTTGCAGAGTTTGTCTACAATAACAGCTACCAGTCTAGCCTTCAGATGGCTCCCTATGAGGCATTGTACGGAAGGCAGTGTTCTTCGCCGATTGGTTGGTTTGAGCAGGGAGAGGCTCAGTTGTTAGGTACAAATTTGGTACAGGATGCCTTGGATAAGGTCAAGATTATTCATGATCGACTTTGCACCGCTCAGTCTAGGAAGAAGAGTTATGCCGACCATAGAGTTTGAGATAATGCATTCATGGTCGGAGAGAGGGTATTGCTCTGGGTTTCACCCATGAAGGGTGTGATGAGGTTCGGAAAGAAGGGCAAGTTGAGCCCTAGATATATCGAACCCTTTGAGAATCTTCAGATAGAGGGTGAGGTGGCCTACAAGCTCGCCTTGCCACCCAGTTTATCACCAGTCAATCTAGTGTTCCATGTGTCCATGATTCGGAAGTAACACGTTTATCCATCCCATGTGTTAGATTTCAGCTCAGTCTAATTGGACAAGGATTTGACTTATGAGGAGGATCCAGTAGCTATTCTAGCCTGAAAGGATGGCAATTGAGGTATAAGAGTTATCCTTCAGTTCAAGTGCAGTGGAGAGGTCATCACGATGCAGCCACTTGGGAGTCCGAGTCGGATATACGAAGTAGATATCCACACCTTTTCACCAGTCCAAGTACTTTTCTATGTCCGTTCGAGGACGAACGTTTGTTTTAGAGGTGGAGAATGTGTTGACCTAATAGGTCATTTATAGTTTTAACCCTAAATTCTGTGTTTTGAAACCTCAATTATCTCCATGTATCCTTCCTCGATTTGAATGCGTAGTTCGTGTCTTTTTTCGGAAGGTTTTTATGTGAAAAATTGATAAAAATGTAAAATCGTGCCTTAAAACTCATTTGAGTTGACTTTGGTCAATATTTTGAGCACACAAACCCGAATTAGTTTTTTGACATTCCTGGTGGGTCCCGTATCGTGATTTGGGACTTGGTCGTATGCCCGGAATCGGATTCGGAAGTCCCTAGCTCGAATTATCGCCATTTGTTGAAAACTAGAAGTTTAAAGGTTTAAACAAATTCCAAGTTTGACCGTAGTTTGACTTTGTTGCTACCGGGTCAGAATTCGGGTTCTGAAACTTGGTAAACATTTATTACTGAATTTATGACTTGTCTGCAAAATTTGGTTCAAAACGGAGTTGATTTGACTTGATTCGGATGTGTGGTTGTTAAAATGAAAGTTCTTAGGCTTCTTTGAAAATTTCATTATTTTGGTGTCCGGTTCTTTATTCTAGCTGTTATTTTGGTGTTTCGATCACGCGAGCGAGTTTGTATGATATTTTTGGACTTGTGTGCATGTTTGGTTTGGAGCCCGAGGGGCTCGGGTGAGTTTCGGATAGGCTACAAGTGTGTTTCAACTTAGAAATTCTGGTTTTCTTGACTTTTACTGGTTTCTGGTGCATGATTATTTGCGATCGCGAAGAGTAGTTGGGACTAGGGTGCATTTTACTCAATGCAAATGTGAGGCTTAGGTCACGAACGCGGAGCAGTAGGGGGACTGCCCTTCGCGAACGCGACCACACCACCGCAAACGCATAGCATTAGAGAGGCGGGGGCTGGGAAATGGATTTACTCTCGCGAACATGAGCCCAGGCTCATGAACGCGAAGGCAAGGTGGGCTATGCCTACGCGAACACGTAGACTATTTTTCGATCGCACAATCCAATTGGGCAATGCCCTTCGCGAATGCGTCAGGTGTTTTGCAATCGCGATGAACACCTGAAGCCCAGTCATTTAAACTTGTAAAAAATCGGATTTCACCGATGTTTCACCATCCTTTCTTTTAGGCTCGGCCTAGAGGCGAATTGGAAGAGAAAATTATTCATCCTTTCATAGGTTAGTATACTTTAACTTATTTCCTTCCATTTCTATCATCACCCATTAATTTCTAGCCTTTATCTTTGTTCTTTCATGGTAGCAAACTAGGGATTTGGGAAGATTTGGGGGGTATTTTCAAAATTTAGATTTAGACCTCAAATTGGGGCCGAGTTTCAAAACTAATTATATAATTGGGCTCGGAGGTGAATGGGTAAATGGGTTTTGGTCCGAATCTCGAGTTTTGACCAAGCGGTCCCGGGGTTGACTTTTGTTGATTTTTGGGAAAATATATAAAGATATTAACTTTATGTATTGTAATTTAATTCCCTAGCATTATTTGATGTTATTGAGTCGATTTGCGTTAGGTTCAATTGGTTTGGAGGTGGATTTCAGACGAAAGGCCATGGTAGAGCTTTGATTTGCTTGCATAGCGAGGTAAGTGTTGAGTTTAACCTTGATTTGAGAGAATTACAAACCCTTGAGCTATGTGCTATGTGAAATTCATGTGTAGTGGCGTATATGTGAGGTGTCGAGTGTATATACGCTATTTACCCGTAAACGGTATAGTTGAATTTGTACGTGGTTTCTAGACAAATAAATTAATTTGATCCTGAAATAACAAATTACGCAATACTTATCCTTAGGATATAGACGAAACAGCAGAAGAAACAGTTCCGGGAATAGGGTTTTCGGGCACAACAAAAACGGAGTCAAAAAGTAAGAAGATAAGATTGTATTGAGCATTGTATAGAAGGTAGCGTAAGTTGCCAAAATATTTGTGTCCTTTACAATGATAACTGAGCTCACTATTTATATCTATGAAGGAGGTCCTAGGATCATACCCTTCTTTAATTTCAATTATGAGGAATATTGATGAAGATGTAACAGTGAACATAAATGCCAAATTCCGTATAGCGGGTAATTGCTCTTAATACCATGGAATATTCTCTATTAAATACTACCGGGCAAAGAGAACTTATCACATCTTTATGAGCATTATTCTTTCCGGTGACAAACGAAACAGTTGCCTTCGGTCATTGGCCATCCCGCCGTCTTGGGTTCCACGTGTCCCTTTTTGAGACGGCCACGTGTGATAGCATATTTTACCCAATACAAATAGTCCCCTTGCTTTTTGGTGACATAACTTTGTGTTACCAGGAAGTTTGTACAAACATTCTTTTGGAAGAAATTACTATAATACCCTATGAAGATTTCTGACGGTTGATTAGACGCATGTCTCTTCGCATTTAATAACCCGAACACGCATCATCCCATGATTCAGCACAACGTTTGCCGATAATAGAGGTAATCATGGCCATGAATTTAGCCGCCAAAAGTTTTACTTATGCGTATCAACCTTCTCCCTTATTCTTCATAATTTTTCAAGCTTCCTTTATCTAACTTGCATCTTGCTCTTCATCTTTTCTCTAATTTTCATTAAACAAAAAACCTTCTGCTTCTTCCATACAATGGATTCTTCCTCAAAGTGTACCGATTTTCCAAAGGGCAATAACAAGGCCGAGGACTCTGCTTCTCCAATAGTGGGCTCCATCATCCCTAGAAGTCTTATTACCACAAAAGACTTTAAAGAGAAATTCCCTATTGCTAACTCTCGTACATGGGCCATCAGTAGGTACCCTTCTTCCTTACGTCCTTCTAGAATTCCTATTGTGAAGGAAGCCTGACGCTTCCATGACTTGGATATTATTTCTCATGATCTATCGAAGCGAGTCACCCTACCCAAGAAGGGTTTTACATATTTTTACACGTATCCCTTTACTTTGGGTGTGTTCTCTTTGACCGGAGAGCTTGACTCCGTGATTGCGGAGTTTTGCCTCCGCTACCAAGTATGTTTTGCACAAGTAAGTCCTTTTGTGTGGAGGACGGTTGCTTGCCTTCGGCATTTGTGCCAGGAGACTGGAGAGGAGCTAACCTCAACTCATATGATGAATCTCTATTCTCCCAAAATTTTCCGCGAGGGAATGATAAACCTCTGCAAAAGTGGCCACCATGCTTTATTGTCTAGCATGGATGATGACAACGACAGTGGGTGGATGGAACAGTTTGTTGCAACTTCCACCAACAAAATCATTCTAGCAATGGCTCCATTCTTTCCGGCCGCTTGGAACCGCATTCGTAAGCTCTTTGTTTAGTATTTTCTTTTACTAAATATTTTTCTATAGCTGTATTGATCCTCCATCCTTCGCCTGGTTCAACAACTCGATGGATCCTTCGCCTGGTTCAACAACACGATCTTGGATGTTACGACACCCGAGACTCGCTTGTGGAAAGAACTGGCCCCTAAATACGGGTGGAAGGCCAAGAATCATATTAATTCAAACTCACCTTGTTTCAATTTTTCATGTGAAGAACTTGATTGATCCCTTTTAACTGTCTATGAAATTTGGTCTACCTGGGGGCTCTGTTGATGTTCCCGAAGAGTATGTCTTGGCTGATCCCGCTGATGCAGTGAGGCTGCTTTTGGAGGTGCTTACTCGAATAGGTGTCTCCGGGCTAGCTTCGGAAGAAAATGTCTCTTTACGGAGTCCCCGGTCCAAATACAAATAACAAAAGATAAGACACTGTGACGATCGACGATAATGAATACGTTAGTGATGAAGAAGCTTCGATCCTCATCATCTCAATAGGATGCTTGACCTATTGAGATAGTTACACCAACCGAGGACGATGCCTCGACACTTTGGGGAGAGTTTGATTTGGTAGATAATGTCAACTCCCGTTTTCAGGCCCTGATTGTTATGCCCGGTACTGCGGGGCTGAGTATCGGGTCCCTGCCGTCTTTGGTTTGAG
Source organism: Nicotiana otophora (assembly GCA_000715115.1). Taxonomy (NCBI): domain Eukaryota; kingdom Viridiplantae; phylum Streptophyta; class Magnoliopsida; order Solanales; family Solanaceae; genus Nicotiana; species Nicotiana otophora. The sequence goes on from AWOL01S0042828.1 coordinate 18,076, forward strand.
AGCGTCCAACAACCAACACTGCATTTGATGCAGCTGCTTCCCATTCTTCAACTCCATCAGCTTCATCTCCATCTTCACCAACACCAGCAACTGCTACATCACTTCCATCTTCATTCACTCTTCCACCAGCAATTGCTCCATCATCTCCACCGGCCGCACCTGACCATAAAGAAGGTGTTCCTCTTCCACAGTCCCATTTCATGGGAATTTGGGGCAAAATTATGATGCCCCTTCTGAAGATCCACAAAGGAGGAGGAATGTTACTCTTTCAATCTCTACCAGATGCAACTTGCTATCCCGACCAGTAGAGCTTGCTAGTTATTTGAAGACTTTGGCTTTAGAGAAAGACTGGGAGAAGATTCAATCTCTTCCTTTCTTTCTTTATTACTCCTTCTATTTTTGGGTATGAACATATCCTGAATTTTACCTTTCTTACTTTGGAGGCCAACTTTCTTGCTTTTGAGGGCCTTCAGAGGTTGATTCATGAAAAGGAAGAGATTACCTTCGCACGGGATCACCTTTCGGCAGAGCAGGAGCAACATATCGCTCGCCTTTCAGAACTGGAAGCCAAAGCTGCTGAGGCTATTGTATTAGAGGCTTGTTTGTGGCAAAGCGAGAAATACGTGGTAACCCTTAGCGAATATATTGGCCTGTTGAGGGTTATATTTGACGAAGCCAAGGCCAAATGGGCTAACGTCCATAACGTCGTTCTTACAACAACTGAACACGAGGCTGCCTCCGCTGAAAGAGTGGTCAACTTAGAGACAACCTTGAACTCCAATATTGAAGATCTTGTTGCTATGGGGGCGAAACACGTCCAGCTGGAAGAGAAGTACAGGAAAACTATCGAGCATAATAGGCTTTTTAGTTCAACTATCTGTGACCTTTATGTTAGCCTCAAATTTGCTAGGTCCGCCCAGGAAAACCTTTCTGTCGAGGTAGAACAACTCAAAGAAGAACTTAAGCGTCGAGCGGCTTCCCTCGTTGTGGAGAAAACTTACGCTATGTACAGCATGAGGAGACAAACCTTAGAAAAGACCAAAGCTGGTATCATTGATTTTGAAGCTGAAATTGCTAAGGTCTGTGAGCTTGAGTTAGCTGCTAAAAGCGGACTCCCAACAAGGTCTGATGCACCCGGTCCTTCTGGTTCTGATTTTGAGTTGTCGAGAATTGAAGTAGAATCAGAGAATGATGATGCTGAAGGCCAAACTGGTGAAAATGTTGAGCCATCGGTAGGTCCGTCTACTTCTACCGGGGGCACAGACACTTCTCTTCCTCCTGGTTTCAGAGATACTGCAGTTTAGCTTTTTTTATTTTTTTCCAATTCTTGTACCTGTGCTATTTTGACATGTTTTTGTAAATAAAAACATCTTTTGCTCAAGTATTGTTTGAGTCTTCCTTTCATTTGAATATTCATGGAAGTCTTTAATATTTGCATTTTCTTCCTTTTGCTTAAGAATTTTATGCAAGCTTTTCTATTTTGCGTCTTATTATGTGAAGCCTTGGGTGTATTCTCCCCGAAAGTATTTTTGGCTCTAGGCATTATCCCTTTTTTGTGAGGGCTTTGATAAGTATTTGCATAAGTTTACTTTTTGCGTCCATTCGTATATGGCTTCGGGTGTATCTTCAAAGCATTTTGATTCTGGGCATAAATTCTTCTGTAACCAACCCTTTAACGTGAGGGTTTTTATAAGAGAGGGCCCTCTTAAATTTACGGTGCTCTTGAAGAGGATGTATCTTGTTCATTATGGCACTAGCATTTGAAGTACTTATTTAACTTTCAAATGACAAAGTTAATTCATCGTTTAGACAAGAAACAAGATAAAAACAAAAGAATTTTATTTTATTCCTTCTATTTTTAAAAAGTACACAATCATTTGCTATGCTGAAAAGCAATTGCCATTAATTGTGGCTAACTTGTACGACTTGTTTCTACGGGGCTAGCCGTGCAGTCCCCGATCCCAATGATGCAATTATATTTCCTATTTTTCGTTTCTCGGTCGATTTGACGGTCATTGTTGTCGTACCCTCATATCATTCCCCCACAGTGTTCGAATGAGCGCGAATTGGAACACTGGAAGTCTTGTATCTTCAAAGATTCCACTAATGCATTGCTAGATAATCCTTAACTTGGTAACACACTTTACTTCCCCTTAGAAATTTATGCTACCGAGCGAAGGACTATTTAACAAACCTCTAGTGGTTTGTGCTCGTGTACGTTCAGGTAACATTTTCTCAATAGCAAACTTAACTTCCCTGTGGAAATTTGCTATAGAGCAAAAGATTATCTAACCATCTTCGAGTGGATTTTTGCTTGTGTGCCTTGCTATTAAAGGTCTTATTGCTGCTGTCTTCGTATTATGCTTTCCATTGCTTCATCATTAAAAATCTTTCCAGAAAAACACAATTGGGACAAAAACTGAACAAAAGGAAAAAGATTGCAACACATACTTTCTGATTGGATAATGTTCATCAGTAATAATATATTGGGGGTGCCACGTTCCAATTGCTGGGCAACTTTTCTCCATTTTGGTTTTCCAACTCATATGAACCTTTACCGGTGATAGCTGAAACCCGGTAGGGGCCTTCCCATGTTGGATCTAGCTTCCCCGCGTTGAGCTCCCGGGTGTTTTGAGTTACTTTCATTAGGTCCAAGTCTCCTACTTTGAAATAACGGAAGTTGGCTCTTCGATTATAACACCGTTCCATTATCTGCTTTTGAACTACCATTCTTACATGCGCCAAGTCTCTACGTTCATCGACCATTTCTAAGTTGACCAACATTGCTTCGTTGTTCGATTCTTCATCTGCCTAGAAATATCTCATGGTGGGTTCCCCTACTTCCACCGGGATTAAAGCTTCTGCACCGTACATGAGGGAAAAAGGGGTTTCCCCTATCCTTGACTGTGCCGTAGTTCGGTATGCCCATAGAACTCTAGGTAATTCCTCAGGCCAAAAACCCTTAGCTGCTTCTAACCTTTTCTTGAGGTTTGGAATAATCACATTATTCATCGACTCAGCTTGACCGTTTGCGCTTAGATGATACGGTGAAGATGCGATCCTCTTTATTTTTAAATCTTGGAGGAACTTTCTAATTTTTATGCCGATAAACTATGGCCCATTGTCGCATGCTATCTATTTTTGTATTCCGAACATGCAAATTATATTTTCCCACAATAAATCCACCACTTTGCATTCTTCGATCTTCTGATAAGGACCTGCTTCCACCCACTTCTTCGGGTTCTGCCGGTTAATGCACCAGAGATGCATAGCATTGACCCTTATCACATTTTCGTACGATGTCTTTGGCGTCTTGTTCCATTCGGGGCCAATAATTTCCTTCCCTTACCAACTTTAGCACTAAGGAATCTGTGTCCGAGTGGTTGCCGCATATCCCTTCGTGAATCTCTGTCATGACATAGTTAGCTTTGGATGCCCCTGGGCATAGGGCATATACGAAACAGCAGAAGCAACATTTTCAGGAACAGGGTTTTCGGGCACAACAATAACGAAATCAAAAAGTAAAAAGAGAAGATTGTATTGAGCTTTGTATAGAATGTAGCATAAGTTTGCCAGAAAATTTGTGTCCTTTACAATGATAACTGAGCTCACTATTTATAGCTATGAAGGAGGTCCTACGATCGTGCCCTTCTTTATTGTCAATTATGAAGGACATTGATGAAGATGTAATAGTGAACATAAATGCCAATTCACATCTTTATGAGCGTTATTATTTCCGGTGGCAAACAAAACAATTGCCTTCGGTCTTTGGCCATCCCCCCGTCTTTAGTTCCACGTGTCTGTTTTTTAGACGAACACGTGTGATAGCATAATTTACCCTATACATACGCTGCCAAAATACATGTTTCTTCGCTTTCCGTATTTCATTAAGTATTTCATTCCATTCCTTAACTGTTACATGCTTGAAATGCTTCGCATGCCTGTATTTGCTACTTGTCATTTATTATTCTCGTGTTAGAAATGTTAGATTCCACCATGCTTCTATGATTAACTGCTACTTGCCTTAATTGACTTACTTGTACCCTTTAGTTGTCATTTATTTGATTTGTCTTACTGCTTAGTATTAATCATAGTGAATTCTTCATTTGGGACGAGATTTCCTTTCTGGTTCTGCTTCATATCCGTTAATCATAGAGATTCTTGTGATTCGAGTTATTAAATTGATTACACTTATTGATTTATTTATATTGATATGGTGGGATCGGGTTACGCGCCGCAACATGTAAAATAAGGGTGGATTGATATGGTGAAATAAGGGTGAATTTATATTGATACGGTGGGATCGGTTTGAGCGCCGCAACATGTAAAATAAGGGTGGATTGATATGGTTAAATATGGATGAATTATGATATCAATTCTAATTATATGGTGGGTTCGGGTTACGCGCTGCAACATATATTTACTTATTATTATTGATATTTATATGGGGGAATAAGGGAGGATAGTGTTGTATGGTAGGATCGGGTAGCGCGCCGCAAAGGTTTATATGTTTCTATTATTTATTGTGATATGTTAGCTTCGGTATTTTCATACGAGACTCTAAAGATTGGTATTTCTGGCATTTACTAGTTTTCTTAGAGGATGGAGTTATTTTCATGAGTTAACTGCCTTATTTCGATATCCGTATTTTCCTTTTCTGTCATTACATTATACTGCATACAGGTTATTGTAAGTGGGCCGCCTTAGCCTCATCACTATTTCGTCGAGGTTAGGCTCGACACTTACAGAGTACATGGGGTCGGTTGTACTCATACTATGCTCTGCACTTCTTGTGCAGATTTTGGAGTCGGTCCCAGCGACGGTCAGTAGATTACTTGATTTGATTATCAGTGTGGAGACTTGAGCTACAGCTGCTCGGCGTTCGCAGCCCTAAAGTCCCCTCCAACTTTGTCTTAGCTGTGTACTTTTCTTTCAGACAACTTTACTGTTATTTAGACCTTTAGGTGTAGTATTCTAGTAGCTTGTGCACTTGTGACACCAGATTTGGGGCTGTATTAGATATTTCAGTTGTTATGGTTTTCTGCACTTTAATTCAGAATTTATTTAAGTTATTTCAGTTTCTTTATTATTATTATTTAATTGGAACTGTTAAAAATGGATAAACTATTCTAACGTTGGATTGCCTAACAAGTGAAATGTTAGGCGCTATCACGGTCCCGATGGTGGAATTTTTGGGTCGTGACATGTACACCCCTACTTTCTTTTTGTTGCTCAGTTAATAGAAGAAAAGGAAAATTAAAAGAAAAGAATCAGTCAATGTATTGGTGTAAATATGCCAAATGTATTAGCATTGTTTACAATTTGCTAGATATATAAGATTAAGCTAGTACATTGTTTACCCTTAAAATCGGATAACAATTAAATTCGTAAGTAGTTTTAAGGATATATAATTTCACTTGGCACAAACTGAGAAATATGAGAATTGAAGTTAGAAATTAACTGTAAAATGAAGCAAACCAATGTAACACGCAACTTTGACCCTCGATCTAGGTCGCCCT
>AWOL01S0042829.1:0-10656 GCA_000715115.1 Nicotiana otophora
GTACACTAGGTTAGTTGAGGCACCAGGTGCCAGTCTCGCTTCTAGGTCGGGGCGTGACAGTTGGGTCACAACCCTAGTAAAAATCTAGCTACTCATACTTGAGTTTGAAGAAAATGAAGAATAAAGACTAACTAAACTCATAATAAAAGATTAAAATAGCTAAATCTATTGTAAATTACACCCAAGCAAAGCAAACTTCCAAAAATGGCAAAGAAAAAATGGCTACAATATTTACAGAGGTTCAGACTTGACGTAATTTCGTGAAACTCTTCTATTTATACAAGTTTGAAAATCTCGGACAAAAATGCCCCTTGAGGTTCTGCAGCCGCACAATTCTATGTGCGGTTCGTAGATTTCTTCATCTTGGCAGGAAGTGGAGTTTTGCGGTCGCACATTTTTGAACTGCGGCCGCGAGGCAGTCTTCTGCGGTCCACATAATTAGGTCTGCGGTCGCAAGCCAATCTTCTGCGATCAGTACAATTAGGTCTGCGGCCGCACAATTCTTGTGCGATCCGTAATTCACAGAGACTCGGGGCTTGGAAATTTGCATACTCTCTAATCTTGAATCCTAGCCTAGCTTTTGCGGTCGCACAATTCATGTGCAGTCCATAATTTGCACAAATGTCTGCTGAGTTTTCCTTCTTTGTTTGCGGCCGCAGGTGGAATTCTGCGGTCCGCAATTTGTGTGCCTCTGTGCCCTTCGTTGCCTTGTGCTTGGACTACTCCTCTTTGAGTCGGATTTCATCTCGGGAGCCCAGCTTCCAACATTCCTACAATTTTGTACAATTTCATTTGTTTCAGGAGCATAATTCAATGCTTTTAGACTAAAACAAAAGTTAAAAGGCGCTAATAAGTAGTCAAAATTCCCACTTATCAACTCCCCCAAACTTAAGTCTTTGCTTGTCCTCAAGCAAACAATTTAGTTCCCACCTCCAAAAGTTAAGGGTCATTTCAGTGAGTCGAAAGTGAGCCATCCATACATCAGTTGGGACCAATAATTACCCACACTGCTTATGTATTATCAACAAGGCACAAGTTAAACATTTATGCATATATAGTTCTAAAGTGATATTTGAGCATCAAAAGTTGACTTTAGTCATCAATGACTCTTTCTCTATCATGTAGGTCATTGTGGATTCTAAACTCTTCCTCCTCTACTCTTCGGTGTCCTGGCTCAATTAAGAAATTTAGCACTCAATCCAAAGATTTATGAAAGGTTCACTCATCTCTCTCAAGAGAATGTCGCAAGTACGGCTTCAAGTACCATAGGATTGCCCCTCATGTAGATCACCACTAATGTAAGCTCTCTCGGCTCGAGATCAAATAGGACTTCTTTCGGGATATATTGAAAGCTTCTGGATTAGAGTTGGATACAATATGGTTGAGTGGTTACACCTTCCATAAGCACTCCATCATTCATTTCTCAGCTCACACTTTACCAATTCTTTGAGGCACTTCCTTTTTTATGGGGGACTAGAGAGACTTAACATCACTCTTTCTTGATCATTACATTCATATTTCTCCATGTTTGGGATCATTGCCTTTCTTTGAATCCCTTCAACTCTTCTACTTATTTATTTTGTTGCATTTTTCTTTTTGTTTTTTTTCTTTTCCTTTTCTTCTCATCATTTCTTTTTCTCTATTTGTGCCTTGATACCTTTTTCAATTTCCTCGTCTCTCCCCCAAACTTATGTTTTTATACATTTGTTTCACATGAGTGTTAAGGAAAGCTCGGGTGCCAAGAGAGGGTCACAATAGAACGGGTACAGACTTGTAATATGGTTTTCAAATGAGAAAGGATAAAGGCTCGAAGAGGTTGACTAGGGATGACATCATGGTAGGAAATAGAAAACACAAAAGGGCCAAGGAAAGCCTACAATTACTTCTCAAGCCAAGTAAAACTTAAGATTTCGCCTTGAAATACATTCAGGACAAGTTCTAGATATTTCGCACGGGTACTTGGACTAACAACAAAGCAACTCACTTCTTACGCAACTGGATTGTTAGAGAGGACAAAGTTAAGGGCCCACAACGACCACATTCAAGTTTGAAAATCACTATGGTTCAATTTAACCACCAATGGTTGCCAAAGTCAACACAAGAGTCACAAAGTCACTAACTAGAGCTATTTCTTTCAAAAACCTTATTTTTAACCATAAGCACGTAGTTAAGTGTGTAGGTACCAAATGAAGAACAATTGACTCTTCGAGCGTGACTCAATTAGGTCTTTTTATTCATTACTACTACTATTATTACCTAAACACAAAACTGACTCATTCCCTTAAGAAGGTTGTCACGTCATCCATCATTGGGACGAGTCACCTAGTTCACATAATAACTACCTTTGGAAAGAACCGTGACATTAAGAAAGCCAAAGACTTATTATATACTGAAAGATAAAAATAGCTACTAAATAAAAAAGAATCTACTAAATTAAACACTAACTAATAAGAAAGCAAACATAAAGAAGCTAACAAAGCAAAAACTATAGAAAGAATAACGAATATACATAATGAGGGAGAAAGAGAAGATATATACATAATGAGAGAAGAAGAAAATAATATTATGTTATTACAAGCCAAATGTCTCAGAATCACCAACTAATATAAAATAAACTCCACCACCCCAAAAAAATAAGCATTGTCCCCAATGCTTAACAAAATAAGAGTAAAGGAAGGGAAAGAGTGAAGAGAACTCCCTATGGCTCCTTGGACATCTTTATGTCCACAACAAGGTCAACACCCTCAGTCTCTTCCAACTGTATTTCATCATCCTCAACTCTGGGAGTGACTGGGTTGGTGTACCTCTGACGCACTGCCTCGACAGTATTTGCAGCAGAGTCTAGCTCCTCAGACTGCCAGCTGGTGCCACCGGTGCTGATGGTGCTGCTGGTTCTGGGCCTGAAGGGTGTGGGTCAATCAGCATGTCAAACGGAATATCTCCGGCTGTAGCAAACTTGGTCACCTGCCTTTGGAGCTTGTCCACTGAGTTCTTACTAGCTTGGGACTTTCTCATATTCTTTATTTCTTTGCCCAACTCTTCGATCACTGACCCATGCTGGACCAAGGTAGCCATGATGGTATTCTGGTTCTCCAAGAGCTTCTTCAGTGTTTCTTCCACAGTAGGGGGAACCTGAGGTGCCTGAATAGAAGACTGTGCTGTAACAGTACTGGATAAGTCAGACAACTTTGCAGTGGCTGTCTACATCCAATTGTTGAGGCTCGCTAATGTTTGGGAAACTCGCAGTGCAGAGAGTGGAGCAGTAGGCATGGGCACCGGGGAACATGTTGCAGGAACTGCAGTAAGAACTGAAGATGATGGTGAAGGCATAGCTGCGGCACTAGATGAAGGCTCGGCTTAAGTGGATGGAACATCAATTGCCTCTGCAACTACCACCGATGGATCATCATACTGGCCTGTGGTGGTAGACGACTCACCCTTTCTCTTAGGGTTGTGTTCATCCATCAGTGAGTACCATGGGAAAGGCTTCTTCGGCCTCACCTTTGTATCAAAGTCCCTTGGCTCTACTGTCCCATCTGTGAGATACTCTGTAATAGTGTTGGGATACAGGTAGGCCGTGTCAGCTTGCCGAGCTATCATAAAGATATTGGCTGACATCACGACACCCACATTGATAGGGTACACGACCATGATAGAAGCAACTAGAACTGCCCGAGGGATCGGAACATAAGTCTCATTCTGGCACGGGTCTAGTCTGCTGCAGACAAAGGTTTGCCACCCTTTTGCCTCAAACTTAGAGTGTTACTANGCATCCATCAGTGAGTACCATGAGAAAGGCTTCTTCGGCCTCACCTTTGTATCAAAGTCCCTTGGCTCTACTGTCGCATCTGTGAGATACTCTGTAATAGTGTTGGGATACAGGTAGGCCGTGTCAGCTTGCCGAGCTATCATAAAGATATTGGCTGACATCACGACACCCACATTGATAGGGTACACGACCATGATAGAAGCAACTAGAACTGCCCGAGGGATCAGAACATAGGTCTCATTCTGGCACGGGTCTAGTCTGCTGCAGACAAAGGTTTGCCACCCTTTTGCCTCAAACTCAGAGTGTTCCTATGAATAGAACCCTTGCTGTGATCCATGGTGGTGGTGGCCCAGGGGCTGCTAGAATCTCTGCTAGCCAAGGACGAGTTGCATCCCTAAGTGCACACTTCTCTAAGTACTCTGTGGGTTCGACATCATCAAATACCAAGTATATGTTCAATGTGTGCTGATCAAATCGCACTTTGAGGTTTCTCAATTTTGTCACCTTTGCCCTTTCTTGATATGCACCACATTGGCTAGAATTCTCGGACAAGGTATCCTTAGCATCCACCACGCTCTGGGTAAACCACATCCACCATTTGTGTTCTCTAAATTTTCTCAATACTGTCAGGTTATACCTCTCCAGATCTTTCAACTAAAACTGTCGCTCAAGAGTGAGCGACCTCACTGGCCACCATTCACGGAAGCTGGAGAAAGCGGCCAAGCTGATAAACCGGTCCTCCCATACCTCTTTCTTCTTCGACCTTTCAAGGCTAAAAACTGTAGTATCTCCCCCTTTGCCATCACCGGGGATAACCTGAACTGATGTATCTCGTGCCTTAGGGACATGTGTAGTAGATGGCACAGAAGCCTGACTAGCACTTTTCGATCCCTCGAAAGTGCTATGAGATGTTTACGACTCGTCCTTGAGTTGATACCTCCCTGGCGGCCTTGACTGAACAGCCAACTGCTCTTGTACAAAGGCAGAGTTGCCCTCTGATGCTTCCCTAGATGGGGCATAAGAGCTGGTCTCGGAAAGGTCTGCACCTCCCCCTCTAATGGTTGTAGGTTTCTTTATGATTGTCTTTTGTAGGCCGAGGGGTAAAGCGCTCTTGCCTCGACCCCTGGAAGGTTCACCACTTCCTTTCGAAGTGTCGCCTCTGCCTCTAGATCGAACCATTTTCTATACCAAGCAAAGGCGATTGTTAGTTGCAATTCACGTTCAGACATACAATGAGTTATGTAAGGACACACCAGAAGAATTGTTAGTTGCAATTCAAGTTCAGACATAGGCCACAATGAGGAATACGATTGAAATATTCTTACAGGACAGGGATCTGCAGTCCGCACAATTCTCTCTTGAGGCTGCAGATATGAAGTTCGGTTCGCACATTTTTCATTGCGGCCACAACTCATAAATCAAAAATATGCCAACTCTCCGATGACAGAGAATTGGCTGATGTGTGGCCGCAACATGTTTTCTGCGGACCACATATTGTTTCTTGCGGCTGCACATTGAAGCACAAATATTATGCTTCTCTAAAGACAGTAAAATAGCTGTTTTGCGGCCGCGATAGAAATTATGCGGTCCGCACAATTTTACTTGTGGCCACAGACCCATTCATTCCTAGAGTTACCCTAGACTTAACTTCTACGGACCGCACAATTTCTTGTACGACCGCAAATTTCAAACAATTACAAATAGGTCAGTCCTTTTATCTAGGGCTTGCAATTTGTTTTGCACAAATTTTGACATGGAAACATCATACAAGCATGAAAATCTATTGAACCAGTCCCCATAGAGCATGTACTAGTTGACCAGTACAGATTTACCCCCACATGGTTGTACAATTTATTTCTACTAACAAAAAGCCTAAACTAATTAACAAGTTATAAATTAAACTAAAAATTGAACAATTCTAACAAGTAATTGAAGCATACCATATATGAATGAATGCAAGAAATGAGTGATCAAAAATTGCTAGGTGTGTGGGCATATGATTTACCAAGAGGTTTCAAATTTGTGCCAGTTTTGTGCTCAAAGAGGGAAAAGGGTAACAATAGCCCTAGCCATCTTATTTATATGCTTGAAGTTCAGAAGGGGAAAAGGGGCAAGCGCTGCCGCAGAATTCTGGTTGCGGACCGTACTCTGTTACCTGGTGAGATTAAACCTTTGTTTTGTCTACTGTCCGCAAAGTATTGTGTGCGACCGAAGATCCTTATTGCGGACCACATATTTTGTGTTGCGGCCGCAGATCGGTCATTTCTTTGACAGGCTAACTTCAGAGAGCTGCCATTTTCCACCTTCAATTTGTGCGGTCCGCAAGTTAATTGTGCAGCCGTAGAGTACCTTTTGCTGCAGTAACCATAATTGTGTGGTACGTACAATGCAACTGCGGTCCGCAATTCTTTTGACACTTAACCAGATTTCTGTCCACAATTCCTGTAAAGCACACTCATCTCTACAACACACTTTAAATCAAGTTAGTACAAAAATAAGACCTAACTACAAAGAAACAAAGAAAAGAAAAAGAAACATGGGTTGCCTCCCAAGAAATGCCTGATTTAACGTCGCGGCACGATGCAAAATACCATTAGTTGAAATGAATCACCGCCACAACGTGGCCTTCTCCAACTTTCCCATATAGTGCTTCACCCGGTGACCATTGACTCGGAATACCTCATTGTTTTTGTTCTTCAAGTCCAATGCACCAAAAGGCGTCATACCCACAATTTCAGACGGACCACTCCATTTAGACTTTAGCTTTCCGGGAAACATCCTCAACCTCGAGTTGAACAACAATACGAGTTCACCCACCTTGAACTCTTTGTTCCAAATATATTTGACATGAATATATTTCATCTTTTCTTTGTAAAAGGACGAACTTGCATAAGCGTGATACCGAAACTCATCCAATTAATTCAAATGTGCAACCCTCAAGTTAGCAGCTACATCCCAATCAAGATTCAATTTGTTTAGAGCCCACATGGCTTTGTGCTCAAGTTCCACCGGAAGATGACAAGCTTTGCCGAACACCAACCGGTATGGCGATATTCCGATAGGTGTTTTGTAAGCCGTATGATAAGACCATAATGCATCATTAAGCTTTTTGGACCAATCCATTCGATTAGCATTCACTGTTTTGGACAAAATACTATTTATCTCCAGTTGGAGACTTCCACTTGACCGCTTGCTTGTAGATGATAAGGAGTCGTAACTTTATGAGTAACACCATACTTGCTAAGTAAAATGTCAAAAGCCTTGTTGCAAAAATGTGACCCCCCATCGCTTATGATAGCCCGCAGAGTACCAAACCTTGTGAAAATATTGTTCTTCAAGAATGCCACCACACTTGTCGCCTCATTGTTAGGTAGAGCAACGGTCTCAACCCATTTAGACACATAATCAACCGCGACCAAGATGTAGGTATTTCCACAAGAACTCACAAAAGGACCCATGAAGTGAATACCCCACACATCAAAGATATCAATCTCCAAAAAATAGTAGTGAGGGGCATTTCATTTTTGTTCGAGATTTCACCGGCTCGTTGACATTCATCACATCTTTTCACTATCACTTGAATCCTTGTAAAGAGTGGGCTAATAGAAACCGCAACTTAGCACTTTGGCCACTGTTCTTGCTCCACCATAGTGACCACCATATGGCGAAGAATGACAAGACCCAATAATTTCACCTTGCTCTTCTTCTGGTACACATCTTCTAATCACCCCATCCGTGCAAATCCGGAAAAGGTATGGTTCATTCCAATAATAATCTTGACAACCCCGTTTGAGCTTCATCTTTTGGTTTGAAGAGAACTCATCCGGGATGATCTACACATAAGAAAATTTTCTAGATTCGTGAACCATGGTACCTCCTTCATTGAAATAGCCAATAGTTGCTCATCAGAGAAGGAGTCATTGATTTCAAGGCCACCATGTGGCGTCCCCTACTCCTCCAAACGAGACAAGTGGTCCGCTACTTGATTTTCACTCTATTTTCTATCTTGGATGTCAATATCAAACTCTTGCAGTAAAAGCAACCATCTCATCAACCGAGCTTTGGAATCTTTCTTACTCATAAGATAACGAAGTTCCGCATGATCCGTGTGGACAATAACCTTTGCACCCATTAAGTACGGGCAGAATTTCTCAATTGCAAACACAATGGCAAGGAGATCTTTCTCCGTGACAGTATAGTTGACTTGGGCACTATTCATTGTCTTACTAGCATAGTAGACCAGATGAAAAATCTCGTTGATGCGTTGCCGCAAAACAACCCCAACCGCTACGTCACTAGTGTCACACATGAGTTCAAAAGGGACACTCCAATTAGGAGTGGTGATGATCGGAGTGGTTGTCAACTTGAACTTTAACAATTCAAAGGCTCTCATGTAATCATCATTGAAGTTAAACTTAGCTTCTTTCTCAAGTAGCTTGCACAAGGGGTTCACCACCTTAGAGAAGTCTTTGATGAAACACTGGTAAAACTATAACGACCCGATTTATCGTTTTAAGAATTAACGCCCCGTTCAGTGACTTAAGGTCTCGAGCAGTTTCGCAATATGTATTATGACCCGCGGGTGTGGTCGAGTTTGATTTACTGAAGATTCAGAACTAAATTAAAATAACAATCCTTATTTAGAAGCTTAAATGGAAAGAGTGGACCAGATAGTTGACTTTTGAGCAAACGACTCCGGAATGGATTTTGATGATGTCAATAGCTCCGTATGGTAATTTTGGACTTAGGAACGTGTTCGGAAAATTATTTGGAGGTCTGTAAAGGAATTTGGCCTGAAATGCCGAAAGATGAATTTTTGGGAAGTTTGATCGGGGGGTTGACTTTTTGATATCGGGGTCAGAATCTGATTTTTGAAAAATTGAATACTTCCGTTATGTCATTTATGACTTGTGTGCAAAATTTGAAGTCATTCCGGATTGATTTGATATGTTTCGGCAGAAGATATAGAATTTGAAAGTTCAAAGTTCATAGATTTTGATTTAAGGTGCGATTCGTTGTTTTGATTTGGTTTGATGTGATTTGAGAATTTGAATAAGTTCGTATGATGTATTAAGACCTGTTGATAGGTTTGGTTGAGGTCCCGAGGGGATCGGGTGTGTTTCGGATTAATTTCAGACCATTTTCCCTTCATTTTTCACTGCTGTATTCTGTTGATATCTTGTGCCTCAATCCTTCATCGAGTTCGCGTGGCAAGTGTTGCGAACGCGTAGTGCATTTGGATGGCAGTAACATTTCCTTCATCATGTTCGCATCCCCCAGTCCGCGTTCGCGTAGTGTTATTTTGGAAGGGGAATTATTTGTTCTTCGTGTTCACGAGCTTACTTCCGCGATCGCGTACTTCTGCCTTTCCCTTCTTCGCGTTCACAGCTCTCTCTTCGCGTTCGCGTAGAAGAAAATAGGAGCTGGGCACTGGTGACTACTTCTTCTTCACGTTCACGTCCTTCATTCCGCATTCACAAAGGTATGCCATCCTATTCTTCGCGTTCGTGTACTATTTCCCGCGTTTGCGTAGGCCAGTCGTGAGCCATCCGACTTTTCTTCTCTGTGTTCGCAAGCGTGTTGTCGCGTTCGCGAAGCACAAGCTAGGAAACACTCTTTTCCTTCTTTGCGACCGCATTTGATGTTCCGCGATCGCGATGCTTTGACGCCTGGGCAGAATTAAAAGTCCCAAAAATAGGGGTTTGAATTCATAACACAAAAATCAAATTGGGAGCTCGGTAGAAGGCAATTTTTGGAGAGATTCTTGCGTGGGTGTTTGGGGTAAGTGATTCTTATCCAGTTTGATTAATTTCCATGATTATGCCTTTGAATCCATCATTTAATTCGGATTTAAATGGAGAAAAATTCAAGATATTTGTAAAATCTTCCAAAAAGAAAAATTTAAGATTTGGAGGTCGAGTTGTTATTGGAATTAGATAAAATTGGTATGGTTGAACTCGTATCGAAATGGTATTCGGATTTCATGAAAATTATTTCGGGTTCCGAGGGGCGAGCCCCGCGTTGACTTTTGTTGATCTTTTGGAATAAATTTTTAAGTCGACGTATTATTATCCGGAATTATTTTCGATGAATTTTAATGAAGTTATGCAATTAATTTCGATAGATTTGAGCTATCCGGATGTCAATTCAAGCAAGAAGCCGATTTTGGAATATCGACATAACTTGAAAAAGGTAAGTGTCTTGCTTAACCTCGAGTGGAGGAATTATCCCTTAGGCATCGAGTCTTATGTGCCGTTTGAGAAATGTGAAAAGTCGTGTATGCAAAGTGACGAGTACGTACTCGGGCTTATATGTGAAAAATATATTGGGTTTAAGTCTTAGGCATATTGTGTAGTAAATTGGATAATTGTTTGCATTTATTTAATCATCTATTTGCCATGCCTAAATCCTTGTTGGTTGAACTTGTTTTTATATGACTATTTGATGTGATTGTTATTTGAATATTTATGTAATTCCGTGAGTTTGTCAGTTTGATGTTTCTTGGAATTTAATCTCATTATGGATTTTTTCTCTGCAAATAATTAATTAAGCAAGCTTAAGAAGATGTGTTAATATAATTATCTAAATTGAGATTAATAAAAGCTTTGCTTTATGTTGAATAATTTCTATCTCGATTGATTATTTTTGTGGTGATATACACATTGTGTGGAGCCTTCGGCTATTTGTTGTGAAATTAATTGATTTGGTTGTATCTTTGGAACTTTGGTTGTGGCCATTGGGCAAATTGTGATATGAATTGATTTTTTTATGATGCTGTGATAATTTTTCGTGTAAATTGTTGTGTTGTGTGAGTTATTATTTTAGGGACATAAGGGCGGCATTTCACCGTTGATATTATGTGGGTATAAGGGTGCCATTTCACTGTT
>AWOL01S0042830.1:1438-16661 GCA_000715115.1 Nicotiana otophora
TTTGTTGTTTCTGTACTTTCTTATCTCGTATTTCCCCCAGCATGTTTCCCCCTCCCGATATTTCCTGTCTAGCTCTTCATTACTCTTATTTGTATATACACTGTTAAATTGTACAGGTTAATTTGTAGGTGCCTTGCCTTAGCCTCGTCACTACTTCGTCGAGGTTAGGCTCGACACTTACCAGTACATGGGGTCGGTTGTACTGATATTGCACTCTGCACTTTCTGTGCAGATTTTAGTACTGAATCAGGTTGATCGAGATTTTGCTATTGGACCGCTATCTAGAGACTCAAGGTAGATCTGTCGGCGTTCACATACCTTGAAGTCCCCGTCTATCTTTTCTATTCTACTGTTTCTTTCATTCAGACTGTTGTATTTCTTTCAGACTATTACTTGTAGTGAATTCTAGAATGCTCGTGAATTGTAACTCCAGATCTGGGTGGCATAAATTAATGGAGTTTTATATTATTCCGCAATCACTATATTTCATCTTAGCTAATTATTGTTATTTACTTGATGGAATAAGGATTAGTTTAATGATTATCTAACATTTGATTGCCTAGCAAGTGAAATGTTAGGCGCTATCACGGTCCTGACGGTGGGAATTTTGGGTCGTGATAAGTTGGTATCAGAGCACTAGGTTGCCTAGGTCTCACGATTCACGAGCAAGCTTAGTAGAGTCGGGAGGATCAGTACGGAGACGTCTGTGCTTATCTTCCATAGGCTATGAAATTTAGGAACAAATTTCACTTCTATTCTCCTTTGTCGTGCGATGTTGTTTTCTCAATACTGATTGAACTCTTCCACTCTTATTCTCTCGTAGATGGTGAGAACACGTAATGCTTCCTTAGCTGAGCAACAGCCAGAGCTTCCAGTGGCAGCTCCTACGCGGGGCAGAGGTCGAGGTCGAGGCCGTGCCAGAGGCCGAGGTAGGGGCAGGGCTCAGCCCAGAGCCCGAGCAGTAGCCCCAGTAGTGGGGCTTCAGATAGATCTTGACGAGGAGGTTCTAGCCTATACTATTCTTGTCGGACCAGCTCAGGTTCTGGAGGGGTTCATTGCCACCCCAGTACTTCAGGACGCTTTGGTCCGTTTGGTGGGCCTTATGGAGAGTGTGACCCAGACGGGCGCATTTCCCATCGCACCAACAGTCTCTCAGGCTGGAGGAGGAGCCCAGACTCCTACTACTCCGGCTCCGGAGCAGATAGCTCCCCCGTATCAGGCTCCAGCAGCTTAACCAGTCAGAGTAGTTCAATCGGTTGTTGCGGCACAGGCTGGAGATCGGCCAGCTATGTCTTCTGAGGCTTTGTGGAGATTGGACAGGTTTACCAAGCTCTTCCCAGTTCACTTCAGTGGTGCTCTTTCAGAGAATCCCCAGGAGTATCTCGATAGTTGTAACGAGGTTCTACGGAACATGGGTATAGTAGAGACCAATGGGGTCGATTTTGCTACATTTTAGATGACTGATTCTTCCAAGAAATGGTGGAGAGATTTTTTGTTGACCAGACCAGCTGGGTCGCCTGCTCTTACTTAGGACCAGTTCCCTCAGCTCTTCCTAGAGAAGTTTCTGCCTATCACATTGAGAGAGGAGCATCATCGTTAGTTCGAGAATCTCCAGCAGGGCAGTATGACTGTTACTCAGTATGAGACCCATTTTGTGGATTTGGCCCGTCATGCTATTCTTCTGCTTCCCACTGAGAGAGAGAGGGTGAGGAGGTTTATTGATGGACTTGCTCAGCCTATCAGATTGCAGATGGCTGAGGAGACTGGGAGTGAGATTTCTTTTCAGGCGGCAGCTAATTTTGCCAAACGAGTCGAGATGGTTCTTGCTCAGGGAGGTCAGGGGTCTAACAAGTGACCTCGTCATTCCTGTGAGTTCAGCGATGCCTTATCTAGAGGTAGGGGTACTTTTGGTAGAGGTCATCCTCCCAGGCCGTTTCATTCAGCACTCCAGGCATCCCACGGTGCCTCAGGTGGTCGTGGTCCTCATATGCCTTATTCCGACCAGCTAGCCTACAATGCACCAACAACTCCTATTAGTGCACCTCCACTCCATAGTTATCAGGGTGGTTACTCAAGTCAACAGGGTTGGTTTTAGAGTCAGCAGTCATAGCAGCCGAGGTCATGTTATACTTGTGGTGATCTGAGGCACATTGCTAGATTTTGCCCTCGGACATTGGGCAGCTCACAGCATCAGGGTTCTCGTGCCATGGTTCTGGAACCACCTGCTCAGCCAGCCAGAGACAGGGGTCAGGCAGCTAGAGGTAGAGGCCAGACTGTTAGAGGTGGAGGTCAGGCCGTTAGAGGTGGAGACCTGCCAGTTAGAGGTCATCCCAGAGACGTAGTTCAAGGTGGTGGGGCCCAGCACCGATGTTATGTTTTTCCAGTCGGGCCTGAGGCTGAGTCATCCGATGTTGTTATTAGAGGTACTGTTTCAGTTTGCAGTAGAGAAGCACCAGTTCTATTTGATCCGGGTTCTACTTACTCCTATGTGTCATCCTATTTTGCTGCATATTTGGTTGTGCCCCGTGATTCCTTGAGTGCTCCTGTGTATGTGTCCATACCAGTAGGAGATGCTATTGTTGTCGATCATATTTATCATTCGTGTGTGGTCACCATTGGGAGTCTTGAGACTCATGTAGATCTTCTATTTCTCCATATGGTCGATTTTGATGTCATATTGGGTATGGATTAGTTGTCACCTTATCATGCTATATTAGATTGTCATGCCAAGACGGTGACCTTAGCCTTGAAGAGGTTGCCTCGATTAGAGTGAAGACGGACTCTTGTCCACTCTACTAGTAGGGTTATCGCTTATGTGAAGGCTCGACATATGGTCGAGAAAGGGTGTCTAGCTTAGTTGGCTTATGTCCGCGATTCTAGTGCGGAGGTTCCTTCCATGGAGTCAGTGCCAATTGTTTGTGAGTTTCTAGAGGTGTTTCCTGCAGATCTACCGGGGATGCCACCCGACAGGGATATTGATTTCTGTATTGATTTGGCTCCGGGCACTCAGACCATTTCCATTCCGCCATATCGCATGGCCCCGCCAGAGTTGAAATCATTGAAGGAACAGTTGCAATATTTACTTGATAAGGGCTTCACTAGACCTAGTGTCTCGCCCTGGGGTGCACCTGTGTTGTTTGTAAAGAAAAAAGATGGATCGATGAGAATGTGTATTGATTATCGGCAGTTGAACAAGGTCTACATAAAGAACAAATATCCATTGCCGAGGATTGTTGATTTATTTGATCGGCTTCAAGGTGCCAAGGTGTTTTCGAAGATTGACTTACGATCTGGCTACCATCAGTTGAGGATTAGGGCATCTGATGTCCCTAAGATAGCTTTTTGGATTCGGTATGGCCATTATGAGTTTCTAGTGATGTCATTTGGGCTAACAAATGCCCCAGCAGCATTCATGGATTTGATGAACCGGGTGTTCAATCCCTACTTTGATTCCTTTGTGATTGTGTTTATTGATGACATCTTAATCTACTCCCACAGCCGAGAGGAGCATGAGCAGTACCTTTGGATCGTTCTTCAGACTCTGAGAGACAGCCAGTTATATGCTAAGTTCTCAAAATGCGAGTTTTGGTTGAGTTTCGTTGCTTTATTGGGTCATGTTGTATCAGCAGAGGGTATTCAGGTGGATCCTAGGAAGATTGAGGCAGTTCAGAACTAGCCTAGACCCACATCAGCTACAGAGATCCATAGTTTCTTAGGATTGGCAGGCTATTACCGTCGGTTTGTGAAGGGGTTTTCATCCATAGTAGCCCTGTTGACCAGGTTGACCCAGAAGGGTGCCCCGTTCAAGTGGTCAGACAAGTGTGGGGCGAGCTTCAAGAAGCTCAAGACAGCTTTGACTACGGCACCGACATTGGTGTTACCCACAGGTTCAGGATCTTATACAACATATTTTGACGTATCGTGTATTAGTCTGGATGTGGTATAGATGCAGGGTGGCAAGGTTATTGCATATGCTTCACGGCAGCTAAAGATTCATGAGAAGAATTACCCTGTTCATGATCTAGAGCTGGAAGCCATTGTTCACGCGTTGAAGATTTAGAGGCACTATCTTTACGGCATGCCATATGAGGTATTCACGGATCATCGGAGCTTGCCGTATTTGTTTAAGCAAAAAGAGCTCAATTTGAGGCAGAGGAGGTGGTTGGAGCTATTGAAAGACTATGATATCACCATATTGTATCATCTCGGGAAGGCCAATATGGTGGCCGAAGCTTTGAGTAGAAAGTCAGCTAGTTTGGGTAGCCTTGCTTATATTCCAGTTGGTGATAGACCGCTTGCATTGGATGTTCAGGACCTGGCCAACCAGTTCGTGAGGTTGGATATTTCTGAGCCCCGTCGTGTTCTAGCTTGTACAGTTGCTCGGTCTACTTTGTTTGAGCGCATCATAGATCGACAGGATGATGATCGTCATTTACTTGTCCTTAGAGACACAGTGTGGCACCGTAGTGCCAAGAAGGTTACTGTTGGAGATGACAGAGTTTTGAGGATGCAGGGTCGTATTTGTGTGCCTAATGTGGATGGACTCCGTGAGTTGATTCTTGAGAAGACCCACAGTTCCCGGTATTCTGTTCATCCGGGCACCGCCAAGATGTATTAGAACTTGCGGCAGCATTATTGGTGGAGGCGAATAAAGAAAGACATAATTGCATATGTAGCTTAGTGTCTAAATTGCCAGTAGGTAAAAAGTGAGCATCGGAGACCTGGTGGTTTACTTCAGAAGATAGAGATTCCTGAGTGGAAGTGGGAGCGTATCACTATGGATTTTATTATTGGACTCCCAAGGACTCAGAGAAAGTTCGATGCAGTTTGGGTCCTTGTGGACAAGCTGACCAAGTCAACGCACTTCATTCTTGTGGCAATTACCTATTCTTCAGAGCGGTTGGCAGAGATTTACATTTGTGAGATCGTCCATCTTCACGGTGTGCCCGTGTCTATCATTTCTGATCGAGGTACGTAGTGCACCTCGCACTTCTGGAGGGCAGTACAGTGTGAGTTGGTACGCGGGTTGAGTAGAGCACAACATTTCATCCTCAGACGGACGGGCAGTCCGAGCGCACTATTCGGATCTTGGAGGATATGCTCCGCGCATGTGTTATAGACTTCAGAGGATCGTGGGATCACTTCTTGCCCCTTGCATAGTTTGCCTACAACAACAGCTACCAGTCGAGCATTCAGATGGCTACCTGTGAGGCATTATATGGTAGGCAGTTCCGGTCGCCAGTTGGGTGGTTCGAGCCGGGGGAGGCTCGGTTATTAGGCACAGACTTAGTACAGGATGCCTTGGATACGGTCAAGATTATTCAGGATCAACTTCGCATAGCTCAGTCCAGGAAGAAGAGTTATGTCGACCGCAGATTTCGTGATGTTGCATTCATGGTCGGGGAGAGAGTATTGCTTCGGGTATCACCCATGAAGGGTGTAATGAGTTCGTAAAGAAGGGCAAGTTGAGCCCTAGGTATATCATACCTTTTGAGATTCTGGAGAGAGTGGGAGAGGTGTCTTACAAGCTTGCGTTGCCACCGGGGTTATCATCAGTTCATCCGGTATTCCATGTGTCCATGCTTCGAAAGTATCACGACGATCCGTCTCATGTGTTGGATTTCAGCTCGGCAAGTTTTCCAGTTGAGATCAAAGAGTTACCCTTTAGTTCGAGTGCAGTAGAGAGGTCAGCCTGTTGAGGCAGCTACTTGGGAGTCCGAGTCCGATATGCGGAGTAGATATCCCCGCCTTTTCACCAGCTCAGGTACTTTTCTATGTCCGTTCGAGGGCGAACGGTTGTTTTAGAGGTGGAGAATGTGATAACCCAAAAGGCATCTTATATTTTTGAACTTGATACTACGCTCTTAAGCCTTAAAATCTCAATTTTACCCTCCTCGATTTGTGTGCACAGTCCGGGCGTGTTTCCGGAAACCTTTTATGTTGAAATTTGATGAAAATAAGAATTTTGCCTTAAAAGTTGATTTTAGTTGAATTTATTCAATATTTTTGGTAACCAATCCCGGATCCGTATTTTGACAATCTCGGCGGGTCTGTATCGAATTATGGGACCTGGGCGTATCACTGGAACCAAATTCGGAGGTCCTTAGCTCGAATTATGAATTATTTTATGAAAACTAAAAGTCTGAAAATTAATTGTTTTAAGAATTATTTGATGTTTGGCCTTGTTGATATCGGGTCTGTATTTTGGTTCCGAAGCTCGGTATAGGTCCAATATAATATTTATGACTTATTTGTGAAATTTGGTGAAAAACAGAGTTGGTTTGACGTGATTAGGATGTCCGATAGTGAAGATAGAAATTTTAAAGTGTTCTTGAGAATTTCATATGATTTGGTGCTAAATCATAGTTCTAGGTGTTAGTTTGGCGATTTGATCGCGTGAGCAAGTTCGTATGATGTTTTTAGACCTGTGTGCATGTTTGGTTTGGAGCCCCGAGGGCTCGGGTGAGTTTCGGATAGGCCACAGGATGTTTTGGACTTGGGAAAATCTGGTATTTTGCTGCAGCAGGTGTTCTGGCATGTCCTTCCTCGCGTTCGCGAAGGTACTCTCGCGAATACAAAGAGTAAACTGGTCAGGCTGAGATTTCTTCTTCACGAACGTGAAGGCCTGGTTGCGAACGCGAAGTGATGGGGGATTTACCCTTCGCGAACGCGACTGGCTCATCGTGAACGCGAAGCACTTGGAGAACTAGGAGAGGGTCGGTTTTTCCTTCATCGCGAATGCGAGCAATGTCTCGCGAACGCGAAGGCCAGGGGGGAGTAACCTTCGCGAATGCGACAGTGGCCTCGTGAACACGATGCACACTGTCGCCTAGTGCATAAAACAGAATCAAAACGGGACTTAAGCCATTTCTTCAACATTTTCAAGAACCAAACGATTAGAGGCGATTTTCAAGAGTCATTTTCTTCCCCAAAGTGTTGCTAAATTATTCTAAACCATTTTCTTTCAATTACCCATTTCATTTCATAAATTTTCAACCTAAAATCTAGAGTTTGCATGGTAGAATTAGGGGTTTGGGTAGAAACTAGGGATTTCGGAAATTTGGGGATTTAGACCTCAATTTGAGGTCGGATTCCAAAACCAATTATATATTCGGGCTCGGGGGTGAATGGGTAAATGGATTTTGGTCCGAACCTCGGGTTTTGACCAAGCGGGCTTGGGTCGATTTTTGACTTTTTTGGAGGAAAATTTGCAAAATTTAATTTATGCAATATAATTGATTCCTTTAGCAATATTTGATATTATTGAGTCATTTTTGAATAGATACGAATGGTTTGGAGGTGAATTCTAGAGAAAAAGCTATGATTGAGAATTAAGTGGCATTCGGAGCAAGGTAAGTGTTGTGTCTAACTTTGACTTGAGGGAATTAGGAACCTCAAACTATTTGTTATGTGAAATTCATGTGAGAGGCGTTTATGTGAGGTGACGAGTACTTATGCGCCGCCAATGTACCTGTTTTCCCTGTTTCTCCCATTTTTCTTATATTGTCTCTTTCCTATGCCTAATTACTACGTGTTTATATTAGTGTTATTAAATTGATTGTTCTTAGCATGTTTAAGGATTTTCTGGTGATAATCGAGTATTTATTTCAAAGTTGAGATTGATATTGTGGAACCAAATGTCGAAGTAAGGCTTGTACCTGTTATTCTATCTCCCTGTTGTTATTTATGCATTTCATTATGGTAAGGGAGAGTATTAATGCACGAAGGGTGATGCCGTGCCATATTGTGAGTGTTAATGCATGAAGGGTGATGACGTGCCATATTGTGAGTGTTAATGCACGAAGGGTGATGCTGTGCCATATTGTGAGTGTTAATGCACGAAGGGTGATGCTGTGTCATATTATGAGTGTTAACGCACGAATGGTGATGTCGTGCCATATTGTGAGTGTAAAAGTACGAAGGGTGATGTCGTGACATATTGTGAGTGTTAATGCACGAAGGGTGATGTCGTGCCATGATATGAGAGTTAATGTACGAAGGGATATGTCGTGTTGTTTCTATTGTTTTTATGGTGACATTGAGTGTAAAAGCACAAAGGGTAATGTCGTGCATTTTTCCTTTACTGTATTCGTTGTTTCTGTAGTTCCTTATCTCATATTTCCCCCAACATGTTTCCCTCTCCTGATATTTCCTGTCTAGCTCTTCATTATTCTTATTTGTATATACACTGTTAAATTGTACATGTTGATTTGTACGTGCCTTGCCTTAACCTCGTCACTACTTCATCTAGGTTAGGCTCGACACTTACCAATACATGGGGTCGGTTGTACTGATACTGCACTCTGCACTTTCTGTGCAGATTTTGGTAATGGATCGGGTTGATCAAGATTTTGCTATTGGACCGCTATCTTGAGACTCAAGGTAGATCTGTCGGCGTTCACAGACCTTGAAGTCCTCGTCTATCTTTTCTATTCTACTATTATTTTCATTCAAACAGTTGTATTTCTTTCAGACTACTACTTGCAGTGAATTCTAGAATGCTCGTGAATTGTGACTTCAGATCCGGGTGGTAGAAATTAATGCACTTTATATATTATTCCGCAATCACTACATTTCATCTTAGATAATTATTGTTATTTACTTAATAGAATAAGGATTGGTTTAATGATTCTCTAACGTTTGCTTGCCTAGTAAGTGAAATGTTAGGCGCCATCACGGTCCCGACGATGGGAATTTCGGGTCGTGACAAGTTGGTATCAGAGTACTAGGTTGCCTAGGTCTCACGATTTACGAGCAAGCTTAGTAGAGTCGGGAGGATCGGTACGGAGAAGTATGTTCTTATCTTCTAGAGGCTATGAAGTTTAGGAACAAATTTCACTTCTATTCTCATTTGTCATGCGATGTTGTTTTCTCAATACTAATTGAACTCTTCCACTCTTATTCTCTCGCAGATGGCGAGAACACGTAACGCTTCTTTAACTGAGCAACAGCCAGAGCCTCCAGTGGCAGCTCCTACGCGGGGCAGAGGTCGAGGCCGAGGTTGTGCCAGAGGCCGAGGTAGGGGCAGGGCTCAGCCTAGAAACCTAGCAGCAACCCCAGCAGTGGAGCCTCTTGACGAGGAGGTTCTAGCCCAGACTGTTCCTGTCGGACCAGCTCAGGTTCTGGAGGGGTTCATTGCCACCAAAGTACTTCACGATGCTTTGGTCCGTTTTGTGGGCCTTATGGAGAGTGTTACCCAGACGGGCGCATTTCCCATGGCACCAACAGTCTCTCAGGCTGGAGGAGGAGCCCAGACTCCTACTACTCCGGCTCCGGAGTAGATAGCTCCCCAGTATTAGGCTCCAGCAGCTCAACCAGTCAGAGTAGTTTAACTGGTTGTTGCGGCACAGGCCGAAGATGGGCCAGTTATGTCTTTTGAGGCTTTATGGAGATTGAACATGTTTACCAAGCTCTTACCAGTTCACTTCAGCGGTGCTCCTTCAAAGGATCCCCAGGAGTATCTTGATAGTTGTCACGAGGTTCTACAGAACATGGGTATAGTGGAGACCAATGGGGTCGATTTGGTTGCATTTTAGATGATTGGTTCTTCCAAGAAATGGTGGAGAGATTATTTGTTGACCAGACCAGCTGGGTCGCCTGCTCTTACTTAGGACCAGTTCTCTCAACTCTTCCTAGAGAAGTTTCTACCTATCACATTGAGAGAGGAGCATCATCGTCAGTTCGAGCGTCTCCAGCAGGGCAATATGACTGTTACTCAGTATGAGACCCGTTTTGTGGATTTGGCCTGTCATGCTATTCTTCTGCTTCCCACCGAGAGAGAGAGGGTGAGGAGGTTTATTGATGGACTTGCTCAGCCTATCAGATTGCAGATGGCTAAGGAGACTGGGAGTGAGATTTCTTTTCAGGCGGCTGCTAATGTTGCCAGACGAGTCGAGATGGTTCTTGCTCGGGGAGGTGAGGGGTCTGACAAGAGACCTCATCATTCTGGTGAGTTCAGCGATGCCTCATCTAGATGTAGGGGTACTTTTGGTAGAGGTCATCCTCCCAGGCCGTTTCATTCAGCACTTCAGGTATCCCACGGTGCCTCAGGTGGCCGTGGTCCTCATATGCCTTATTCCGACCAGCTAGCCTACAGTGCACCAACAGCTCCTATTAGTGCACCTCCACTCCATAGTTATCAGGGTGGTTACTCAAGTCGACAGGGTCGGTTTCAGAGTCAGCAGTCACAGCAGCCGAGGTCATGTTATACTTGTGATGATCTGAGGCACATTGCTAGATTTTGCCCTCAAACATCAGGCAGCTCACAGCATCAGGGTTCTCGTGCCATGGTTCCGGAACCACCTGCTCAGCTAGCCAGAGGTAGGGGTCAGGTAGCTAGAGGTAGAGGCCAGACTGTTAGAGGTGGATTTCAGGTCGTTAGAGGTGGAGACCAGCCAGTTAGAGGTCATCCCAGGGATGTAGTTCAGGGTGGTGGGGCCCATCCCCGATGTTATGCTTTTCCAGTTGGGCCTGAGGCTAAGTCATCCGATGTTATTATTAGAGGTACTGTTTCAGTTTGCAGTAGAGATGCTCCAGTTCTATTTGATCCGGGTTCTACTTACTCCTATGTATCATCGTATTTTGGTGCATATTCGGTTGTGCCCCGTGATTCCTTGAGTGCTCCTGTGTATGTGTCCACACCAGTAGGAGATGCTATTGTTGTAGATCATATTTATTGTTTGTGTGTGGTCACCATTGGGAGTCTTGAGACTCGTGTATATCTTCTACTTCTCGATTTGGTCGATTTTGATGTCATATTGGGTATGGATTGGCTGTCACCTTATCATGCTATATTAGATTGTCACACCAAGATGGTGACCTTAGCCTTGCAGGGGTTGCCTCTATTAGAGTGGAGAGGGACTCTTGGCCATTCTACTAGCAAGGTCATCTCTTATGTGAAGGCTCGACATATGGTCGAGAAGGGGTGTCTAGCTTACTTGGCTTATGTCCACGATTCTAGTGTGGAGGTTCCTTCCATGAAGTCAGTGCCAGTTGTTTGTGAGTTTCCAGAGGTGTTTCCTGCAGATCTGTCGGGGATGCCATCCGATAGGGATATTGATTTCTGCATTGATTTGGCTCCGGGCACTCCGCCCATTGCCATTCCGCCATACCGCATGGCCCCGTCAGAGTTGAAAGAATTGAAGGAACAGTTGCAATATTTGCTTGATAAGGGATTTATTAGACCTAGTGTCTCGCCCTGGGGTGCACTTGTGTTGTTTGTGAAGAAAAAAGATGGATCGATGAGAATGTGTATAGATTATCGGCAGTTGAACAAGGTCTACATCAAGAACAAATATCCATTGCCGAGGATTGATGATTTATTTGATCGGCTTCAGGGTGCCAAGGTGTTTTCGAAGATTGACTTACGATCTGGCTACCATCAGTTGAGGATTAGGGCATCTGATGTCCCTAAGATAGCTTTTTGGATTCGGTATGGGCATTATGAGTTTCTAGTGATGTCATTTGGGCTGACAAATGCCCCAGCAGCATTCATGGATTTGATGAACCGGGTGTTCAATCCCTACTTGGATTCCTTTGTGATTGTGTTTATTGATGATATCTTGATCTACTTCCATAGCCGAGAGGAGCATGAACAGTACCTTCGAATCATTCTTCAGACTCTGAGAGACAACCAGTTATATGCTAAGTTCTCAAAATGCGAGTTTTGGTTGAGTTTAGTTGCTTTCTTGGGTCACGTAGTATCAAAAGAGGGTATTCAGGTGGATCCTAGGAAGATTAAGGCAGTTCAGAACTGGCCTAGACCCACATCAGCTACAGAGATCCGTAGTTTCTTAGGATTGGCAGGCTATTACCGTCGGTTTGTGAAGGGGTTTTCATCCATAGCAGCCCCGTTGACCAGGTTGACCCAGAAGGGTGCCCCGTTCAAATGGTTAGACGAGTGTGGGGCGAGCTTCCAGAAGCTCAAGACAGTTTTGACTACGGCACCGACATTGGTATTACCCACAGGTTCAGGATCTTATACAGTATATTTTGACACATCTTGTATTAGTGTGGGTATGGTATTGATGCAGGGTGGAAAGGTTATTGCATATGCTTCGCGGCAGCTAAAGATTCATGAGAAGAATTACTATGTTCATGATCTTGAGCTGGCAGCCATTGTTCACGCGCTGAAGATTTAGAGGCACTATCTTTACGGCATGCCATGTGAGGTATTCACGGATCATCGGAGCTTGCAGTATTTGTTTAAGCAAAAGGAGCTCAATTTGAGGCAAAGAAGGTATTTGGAGCTATTGAAAGACTATGATATCACCATATTGTATCATCTCGGGAAGACCAATATGGTGGCCGATGCTTTGAGTAGAAAGTCAGCTAGTATGGGTAGCCTTGATTATATTCTAGTTGGTGAGAGACCGCTTGCATTGGATGTTCAGGACCTTGCCAACCAGTTCGTGAGGTTGGATGTTTCTGAGCCCCGTCGTGTTCTAGCTTGTACAGTTGCTCGGTCTTCTTTGTTTGAGTGCATCATAGATCGACAGGATGATGATCGTCATTTACTTGTCCTTAGAGACACAGTGCGGCACGGTGGTGCCAGGTAGGTTACTGTTGGAGATGACAGAGTTTTGAGGATACAGGGTCATATTTGTGTGCCTAATNAGATGATGATCGTCATTTATTTGTCCTTAGAGACACAGTGCGGCACGGTGGTGCCGAGTAGGTTACTGTTGGAGATGACAGAGTTTTGAGGATACAGGGTCATATTTGTATGCCTAATGTGGATGGACTCCGTGAGTTGATTCTTGAGAAGGCCCACAGTTCTCGGTATTTTGTTCATCCGGGCGTCGCCAAGATGTATTAGAACTTGCGGCAGCATTATTGGTGGAGGTGAATGAAGAAAGACATAATTGCATATGTAGCTCAGTATCTAAATTGCCAGTAGGTAAAGTGTGAGCATCAGATAACTGGTGGTTTACTTCAGAAGATAGAGATTCCTAAGTGGAAGTGGGAGTGTATCACTATGGATTTTATTGTTGGACTCCCATGGACTCAGAGGAAGTTCGATGCAGTTTGGGTCTTTGTGGACAGGCTGACCAAGTCAACGCACTTCATTCTTGTGGCAATTACCTATTCTTCAGAGCGGTTGGCAGGGATTTACATTTGTGAGATCGTCCATCTTCACGGTGTGCCCGTGTCTATCATTTCTGATCAAGGTACGTAGTTCACCTCGCACTTCTGGAGGGCAGTACAGCGTGAGTTGGTACGCGAGTTGAGTAGAGCACAACATTGCATCCTCGGACGGACAGGAAGTCTGAGCGCACTATTCAGATCTTGGAGGATATGCTCCGCGCATGCGTTATAGACTTTGGAGGATCGTGGGATCAGTTCTTGCCCCTTGCAGAGTTTGCCTACAACAACAGCTGCCAGTCGAGCATTCAGATGGCTACCTATGAGGCATTATATTGTAGGCGGTTCCGGTATCCAGTTGGGTGGTTCGAGCCGGGGGAGGCTCGGTTGTTGGGCACATACTTAGTACAGGATGCCTTGGATACGGTCAAGATTATTCAGGATCGACTTCGCATAGCTCAGTCCAGGTAGAAGCGTTATGCCGACTGCAGATTTCGTGATGTTGCATTCATGGTCGGGGAGAAAGTGTTGCTTCGGGTATCACCCATGAAGGGAGTAATGAGTTCGGAAAGAAGGGCAAGTTGAGCCCTAGGTATATCGTGCCTTTTGAGATTTTGGAGAGAGTGGGAGAGGTGGTTTACAAGCTTGCATTGCCACCGGGGTTATCATCAGTTCATCCGGTATTCCATGTATCCATGCTTCGAAAGTATCACGACGATCCATCTCATGTGTTAGATTTCAGCTCGGCAAGTTCGCCAGTTGAGATCAAAGAGTTACCCTTCAGTTCGAGTGCAGTGGAGAGGTCAGCCTGTTGAGGCAGCTACTTGGGAGTCTGAGTCTGATATGCGGAGTAGATATCCCCGTCTATTCACCAGATCAGGTACTTTTCTATGTCCGTTCGAGGGCAAACGGTTGTTTTAGAGGTGAAGAATGTGATGATCCAAAAGGTCATCTTATATTTTTGAACTTGCTACTGCGCTCTTAAGCCTTAAAAATCTCTTTTTTACCCTCCTCGATTTGTGTGCGCAGTTCGAGCGTGTTTCCGGAAACCTTTTATGTTAAAATTGATGAAAATAAGAATTTTTACCTTAAAAGTTGATTTTAGTTGACTTTTGTCAATATTTTTGGTAAACAAGCCTGGATCCGTGTTTTAACAATCTCGGCGGGTCTGTATCAAATTATGGGACCTAGACGTATGCCCGGAACCGAATTCGGAGGTCCCTAGCTCGAGTTATGAATTTGTTTATGAAAATTAAAAGTCTGAAAATTAATTATTTTAAGAATTGGTTGATGTTTGGCCTTGTTGATACCGGATCCGTATTTTGGTTCTGAAGCCCGGTATAGGTCCAATATAATATTTATGACTTATCTGTGAAATTTGGTGAGAAACGGAGTTGGTTTGACGTGATTCGGACGTCCGGTAGTGAAGATAGAAATTTTAAAGTGTTCTTGAGAATTTCATATGATTTGGTGCTTAATTCGTAGCTTTAGGTATTATTTTGACGATTTGATCGCATGAGCAAGTTCGTATGATATTTTTAGACCTGTGTGCATGTTTGGATTGGAGCCCCGAGGGCTCGGGTGAGTTTCGGATAGGCCACGGGATATTTTGGACTTGGGAAAATCTGGTATTTTGCTGCAGCAGGTGTTCTGGCATGTCCTTTTTCGCGTTCGCGAAGGTGCTCTCGCGAATGCGAAGAGTAAACTGGCCAGGCTGAGATTTCTTCTTTGCGAACGCGAAGGCCTGGTCGCGAACGCAAAGTGATGGTAGATTTACCCTTCGCGAACGCGTCTGGCTCATCGCGAACGCGAAGCACTTGGGGAACTGGGAGAGGGTCGGTCTTTCCTTCATCGCGAACGCGAGCAATGTCTCGCGAACGCGAAGGCCAGGGGGTAACCTTCGCGAACGCGATGCACATTGTCGCCTAGTGCATAAAACAGAATCAAAACGGGACTTAAGCCATTTCTTCAACATTTTCAAGAACCAAACGGTTAGAGGCGATTTTCAAGAGTCATTTTCTTCCCCAAAGTGTTGGTAAGTTATTCTAAACCATTTTCTTTCAATTACCCATTTCATTTCATAAAGTTTCAACCTAAAATCTAGAGTTTTCATGGTAGAATTAGGGGTTTGGGTAGAAAC
>AWOL01S0042834.1:7115-26928 GCA_000715115.1 Nicotiana otophora
ATTTGACCCGGTACTAAGGTCAGCCTGATTAGGGGCACTTGTCCCCTCGGCCAAAGCTTTCATACGAAAATATCTAGCTTTATCATGAGGGTGTAGCAATATGTGTCTAGTCAACACTCCCCCTCCCCCGTACTTCCAACATATTTAAAAACTAACTCTTTGCCACAAGTTTTACACTTAGCCCTATTGTTTCCTCTTAGTTGAGTAAACAATGGTCAAACAAGAGATGTTTCTGCCCGTTTAGAAGGTTGTCTAGAAATAGTAGGGGCAGTAGCATGAGGGTCAGACGGGGCATCATTTGGATTATTATTAGTTGGGTTAACTTCAGGAGCAGGACTAGTGGGTGCATCGTCATCCGGTTGCGTTTCATCAAAATTTATTTCTTCATCATCATTTTCATCAATAGTTGGATTACCATAAAGAACATTCATATATTCATGGTTTAATTGTTCACCGGGTGCAATATTATGGTAAATTTGACTCTCGATAAATTGTAATAAACTATTATCGCTATCAAGAATAGGAGGTGTAGGACGGGTAATAGGTTTGGGTCGGGGAGCCGGAGAAAGTGGAGGAGAAATAAATTGGCCACTAGATTCACCACTCTTGAATTTTTTCTTATTTTTTCTAAATATGTTTTTAAGAAATAAGCAATCTTAATTAATCAAGCAAAGTAAATAAAACAAACAAAACTATAATATTAAAACTTAAGAGTTGGAACGAGTTTACCGAATTGACGAACAACTTGTTGAAAATTAATTATCGTTGAAGACTTGAAGACTTCAATTCACCAACTTCACAATTTTGCACAAAATGTAACAATTAAGTAAGCAATTATAGAAGAATATTAGAGAGAGATTGATGATTTTGTGAGAAAAATGAAAGAATGAGGGGGTATTTATAGTTGAAAATAGGGAAAAAGTATAATTATAAAAAGTTTGGGGTTAAAATAAAGTTTGGGGGGTTAAATGGCTATTTTGCAAATAGCCAACGTCTATTTTGGCAGACCAAACGGCTAGTTTTTAAATGGCCAAACGGTCAATTTTTTGTTTTTTAAATTATCCGTTGGGCCCAGATAGGACCGTTTAGGACCGCTTGAACCGGCCCACTTCTCAGCCGGTCCCGGTCCCAAACGGTCCCGGTCTCGCGGGCCTCCCCTATAGGACCGGCCCACTACCCAGCCCACCTCCCCACGATCCCGGTCCTATCCGGTTAGGACCATTTAGGCCCACCTCCCATTTGGACTTGCGATCCTGGGCCGGTCCCGGTCCTAACCGGCCCACATGCCACCCTTAATGCCACATGGATATAGGATTTATCTATTATGGATAGGCGGATAGTATTGCAGGAGTATGCTATTCACATAAACGATTCGGTCAATTAGCAACCGTAGATAATTCGAATTAACAGGTGAAATTATGAACTAAATAGGTTTGATAACGCAATGACAAACCTGAATCTTCATCTCAATTGGTTAAGGAAAAATCATAAACATTGGCATTCTTGTAAGTTTAGTTAATTAGTCGTTCAATTTCTGCAATATTAGTTTAGTCACAACAACTACTTTTTGATAACCTCGAGTAGAGAATAATATTTTATTTGCTTAGGTAGCAAGTAACATAAGGCTCTATGAGTTTCACATCCGATTTTCGAATCACGTTACTACTTGTGAACTGCGTGTACTTGTGTGTGCTATGGGATCTAACGATACGTACCTCAAACTTGAATGACTTTTGCTTAAGAGGCAAAAATGTGAACCTAGGATAGGAGAACATTAATTTTTTTTAAAAAGGTGGTTTGCACCGTATTACTTATTTTTGAATTTATTTTGGCAGGTTAAATGTTACACTAAATAAAAACAAGAACTATAAGTAACTGGAAAGTTGTACCTCATTTTGTTTGAGCAAAAACTTCGTAAAAATTCCTATTTAGTCGCCCTCACTTAACATGTACCCACATTTAAAATTTTTTTAACTAGTACCCAAAGTTTAGATAACTTTAGATCTTTTTCTCGTCTTCCTCCTTTTTCTTCATCATCATCATCACGTTCTTCTTATTCTTCTTCTTTGCTGTGAAAATAAAGGTGATAGTGAATTCATATGGTATTTGTGAGCATAATTTAAGGTAGTCTATGGTATCTTACAATGGTGAACTGTTGTGACGCTTTATTTTTTACTATTGCTTAGGGATTCTTCTTCATGGGTTAATTAGATTTATGTTATTTTGACAAATTGATGATTGTGGTTTGTTCTTGATGATATTTGGAGGTTATGTTTCAAATTTGAGCTCTTTTGGAGTAGATTTAGGCGTTAAATCGTGTATTGAATTGTTGAAATTCGAATAACAAATTTCAGACCTACGTGGCCTTGAGTACATAAAAGCATTAGGTGCACTTCAGACTAATTTGGCCTTAAGTGCATCTGAAGTGTAATTTTTTCACTTCAGGCCTATTTGGCCTTAAGTGCATTTGAAGTGCAACTTTTTCACTTCAAACCTATTTGACCTTAAGTTCATGAAAACATTGGTTGTACTTTAAACCTATTTGGCCTTAAGTGTATCTTAAGTGTAATTTTTGCACTTTATACTTAATTGGCCTTAAGTGCATTACATTTTAGACTATTTTTTTTTTAAACTTCAGACCCGATAAGTCTGAAGTTAATTCTAAAGTGGGTAGGCTTGCAAAGTTTTGTACAAAGCGGGTATAGTTTCAATTGTGACCTCAAAACTGGGTATTGTTTTGCTAGTTATTTTGCTAAGAACTATAGCTATTGTTTTTTCTCAATCAATTTTGACTAATAATTTTGTTTAAATGGGTTGTAGTTGGAACTGTATTTCACATTGATATCCTTCTCATTAGGTATAGAACTAATCATGATGCTGGAGACTAAGAATGGAACTAATCATGATGCTGGAGACTAAGTGCGGAAGTCCAATGATTGAAATCAGTTGTAGTAGTGACGTAGGATTTTACTCTCTCATCGATCTCAACTTGTTTGGGATTGAGGTGTAATTATTGTTGCCAAATATATACTGTTCATGCTCAATTGCTCATAAAAAGTAGGCACATTTATAAAAACTGGTTCTCATAGAATGTAAGCAAACTAAGGCGAATGAAGAAAATCAGAAACCACTTGAAATTATCATTTACCTTTCCTTCGATAATTAATATTTGCTTGTGTTTTGCGTGGATGATTAAAACGAAAGTTGACAGTACTTTAAAGCATAGTGACAACCCCAAAACTTGTACGTAATAAAGTAGTGTTTATTTATTACAGATAAAGTTGCAGCTGCAGGGATATTAGATATTTACATAACTCCCATCTTCTTAAACTAGTACTAGTATATCATTCAGAGGGGAAGTTCCTTTAAGTGAACTGAGGAGACATACGGTTTCGAAGACCAAGTCAGAGAATATATACCAGAATTACTCATCGTTCTTTCAAAATGGTTGGATATTAGAAGCTCCTGACTGCATGCAATTGCAATGGTTATCATTGAGATTCCACTGATAATGACAACCCAGTTGAAGATTTTCTGTATTATGTATTCCTTGGAACTGAAATCCCTGGACATGAGCAGTACTATTGGATGATCCAATATGTCCAGAATAAGAGTACATGGAACTGACTTCTGAGGCTGAAGAACCTTTGCCTTTACTACTTGGAGCTGCATTAGTATTCCCATTATTATTATTAATAGTAGTAAGTTGGATCTTCTTCTTTGTGTTGAGAAATCGGCCGCCACCATCTCTAGCTCTTCTCATCGCATGCCGGTGCCGAGATTCATGAAGATAAGGCTGATATGCATTTGAAGAAATAACATCATTTAGCTCACCTTTTACTAGATATCTCCAAATGTTGAACTAGCTATAAAGATGCAGAAATTTTGTATCTCATGAGTAGTTGGTCAAATTCATTTAGGGCCGTCTTTCTTTGTTCAGCTGATTCCATTACTGTCAACTCAAACTATGCATACATATGCAAAAACAAAATTGAATCAAATCAAGGAAAATATTTGCTCTACTTCTTTCGAGTCTTAAATCACATCAAGAATAAAATTACAAAGCTTTATTCTTTACCAGGACAGTAACAAAAGGTTGAGAATGCTGCAATATGTCATATTCCCCTCAAGTTAAACATGTCTATATATTACTACTAGTGTTTCTTCTAAAAGATAGTACGTAAAAAGTGATAGCTTGAGCTCTCATCAACAAATATATATATGTAAGACAGGAAGAGTAATTACCTTTCTAGATTTTATCACCTTTTGCTCCAACACAGCCTTTGCACGGAGTTGCCTTCGCCTTAGAATTCCATGGTATTGTTTGGCATTTACATACATAGGCTCCTCCTTCACTTCGAGTGGCAAAATCATTCTACCATTATGCACTGATCTTTCTATATTTTGATGTACCTTATATAAAGGTTTATAAAGAAGTTAGAAAGCCCATAACGAAGAAAGCACGAATTATATATATATCGACAGACCTAAAAGCAAACCAAGAACAAATTATCAGTACGTGGCTTATTATCTAGGAATAGTCGTCTAATTCAAGATGGTTCCGAAAGTCCTCTGCCTACCCCAGTTTATAGTATAGTATTCTTTCACAAAGATGTAGAAGTAAATTTATCAAAATCCTTTGACAAAATATCGACTAGTATCAAAATAACACAGCAGTAGATACACATAGATCCTTAAAAATATTGAGAAACGTACCATTTGTGTTAACAAAAATTAATTCCATGTAGAATAACTTACCTGACCCAGTTATCCTGAGTTTCCATGATCATCAGTTTGGTTTTAACGATTTTCTCTAACATTTCCTCTATATATGTTCTTCATTTACCCTGGGAGATACACGAGCAGTGTCAAGTTCACGTTAGGTGCTACAGAAAGATCTCTTCCTATTTCCTCTCTAACTAGGATGAAGATTGTTTGACTAATTGATGCCCGAGATCAGTTGCTGGCGTCTTACAAACCAATTGTGGACTTAATTACCTTTTTTCTTAAGTACCTTCTCTAACACAAAGAAAGAAATTTGACTTGCTTGGACCCAGAATTTCAAGTTGAGGGGGCACCACTAAAGGTCAATATTATTCAAGAAAGTTTTTAGCATTGAACTCTTTGTATTTTTAAACTTATGAATTCAAATCTAATATTCATTAAAATTGTACCAATGAATCTTTACATATATTTTATACTCCCCGCGGGTTCGAATGAACCCGTCCGAAGGGCTAAATCCGCCCATGTAATCCTATCAGTCATCTGTAACAAACAATTAGAGGATTGTTATTGGAATCAAAGGAACCAACTTTAGATTAAACGTGCTGGCAATGGGTTAAAGAGAACTAATATGGGAGTATCATTTACCTTTATTATTTTTAGCAAGACAAAAATTTACCATATCAATTTCTTGAGAATTTCGCAGTAGAGATCAGTGAGTCAGGGGCAAAGATTTCTGTTTTTAGTTGGGGGAAAGAGAATTGGATTTGAGATTTTGAGGGATGGACTTGTTTATAAGATAAATGGGCGTTGAGTATTGTAGTTTTGATGATTAACAAAATGTGACTAATTACTCAAAGAACCAGGTCCTCAATGTAGTTGTTTAACTGTTGTGAAGAACCAGCTTCTCGGGTTAAAGGATCAACTCCTCATGATTGATTCTTGTACGTTTGTACAAGACGATGTAACTTTATCTCAAAGTTATCAGGTCCGAATTTGATGAAAAATGGCTGTCGTAAGTGATAAAGGTCGTTGCTCAAGAAGATATGGATAAGTCTATTAGAGACAAAAGTCCCAAAGCTTGTGGAATCCTTGGAACAGTAGGAGTCCTATCAAAGAGGAAGCTGACTATGAATATGACTCCTAGAAGATCTCAAGTCGTGTTTAAATAGGATTGAGTTTGGACTTGGCAACCATCCTTTTACACATCAACAACAGAGTCATAAAATGGTTCACTTGTGTTGAGCACTTGTCTTGTACTCTTCCCGAGTTAGCCTAGTAAATGTATTTTACGAAATTGAGTTGTAATCAAGTGTTATAAACAATTAGTTAGTTGGAGTGAGTGTTTGATTTTACAAGTTAGAGTTATTTGTGAATCAAATAGAAGTAGTAGGAGTACTGGAGAGTATTTAATTACAGCATTGTAATTGATACATTTTGGCTCATTGTTCTAGTGGAGTTGGAGATGAAAATCCTACTTGGTAGGTCGTGATTTTTACATCTTTTGAGTCGGGTGATTTTCCACGTAAAAATCATTGTGTTCATTTTATTGGTTGTTTACTTTTCGCTTAAGAAACACGGTAAAGAACCAATTTCTTAATAATTCATACGGGGACTTAAGTTAACAATTGGTATCAAAGCAGGTTCTCTCATTTACAAAGCTAACACCTAGAGAGACCTTGGAAGAAAGATGAGTGCTCCATCTGGAGTTAACGAAGGACAATCAACTACCAGACCACCCCTGTTCAATGAAAAATATTACAGTTGGTGGAAAGCAAGAATGAAAGATTTTTTGACAGCTGAAGACTATGAACTATGGACCATAGTAAACCAAGATCCTTTGATTTCTACTAAACAAAATGCACAAAGTGAAACAGTTCCTAAGGACCCCTCCGAATTTGTGACAGTAGATTTCAGAATGATGGAGAAAAATGCAAAGGCTAAGAAAATCCTTATATGTGGACTTGGTCCCGATGAGTACAATAGAATTTCTATGTGCTCTAATGCGAAGCAGATTTGGGATGCACTCCAAACTGCTCATGAATGAACAAATCAAGTTAAGAGATCAAGAATTGAACTACTCATGAGAAACTATGAGCTTTTCTCTATGAAGGAGTTTGAGCCCATCCACGATATGATGACTAGGTTCACTATAATAACCAATGAACTGATATCACTTGAAAAGGTGTTTACCTCAGAAGAGTTGATTAGCAAAGTCCTAAGAATCCTTCCAGCTTCGTGGGAATCAAAAGTCACAGCAATCCAGGAAGCCAAGGAATTGGATAAAATCTCACTTGATGAGTTGGTTGGAAACTTAAAAACTCATGAAATGAGAAAGATGGAACTGCGTAAAGAAGAACCAAAGAAGGATAAGGCCTTAGTCCTTAAGGCATATGAGGATGATGAATCTGACTATGATGATCCTGATCTAGCAATGTTTGCCAAGTTTAAGAAGTTCATGAAGAATTCCAAAAGTGCATCCAAAAGAGAGACCAGTAGTAAATACAAACAAATCGACAAAGCTAACTATGATGGGTGCTACAAGTGTGGCAAGGTAGATCACATGGTAAAAGACTGCCCCATGTGGAAAATCGAGCGGAGGAAAGAACGAGCTGAAAAAGAAAAATGGGAGAAGATGAGAGAGAAGGGTTCCAATAAAGGAAAAATCCTAGACAAAGGATTCACTAAAGCTATGAAGTAGGCATTCTTGGTAGCCTATGAGGATAGTGGGAGTGATCAAAAGGAAGAAATGAGGATGAGGCTATTAGTCTCTATGCTGTGATCGATGAACATCAAGCTGTGAAGACAGAACCCCCAGTACAACTTGGGATGCACATTGGAAGACCTCCTCTGTTTGATGAACTCCACCATGATGAATGGAAGCTACGTATGGAAATATTTCTTCAGGTTACTGACTTTGATCTATGGGTAATCGTCAGTCATGGACCAATTCTCCCAACCAAATTGGATGATGAAGGTAACAAGTGCAGCAAAAGAGAAAAGGAATACGATAAGGAAGATCGTCAGCTAGTTCAGAAAAATGCCAAAGCAAAGGACTTGCTCTACAGAAGTTTGTCTAGAAACACCCTCTTCAGAGTATTCTCTTGCATCTCTGCTCATGATATATGGAGGACATTGAAAACTGACTTTGGAAATGGAAACATCGAAGTGGATCTGGTGGCGATTGAAGAATCAAAAATAGAGAAAGAAGTGATAGGAATGATGACCATGAGTGATTCAGAAACTGAAGATGAAACAAACCAGGTAAGTATATCTGACTTGAAAGAAATATTCATGCTATGTACAAAAAGCAACCAATGGCCATACTTGTGACCTTAATGAATGAAATGGATAAAATGAAATGGAAATGATGTGCTAATCAATAATCTTTCTTGTGTCAAACTTGACATCAAAGAGCTTGAATCCGACAAAGTCAGTTTAGAAAAACAGGTCAAAGACCTTAAGAACTAGGTTCTTGAATTAACTTGTGAGAATGAGAAGTCTCCTGATACATAGAAAAGGCAAAATGAGTGATCTGCAGGATAAGCTTGAAATGGAATTAAAAATTGCTAATGATAATTTTTGTATGTAAAAATAAAGTCCTACATGAGAACCTAAAAAAGACTAATTATGAACTCTCTAGACCAAGCAAATGGCATAGATCTTTTGATGCCTTGAATTGACTGAATGAAAACTGTAGCACTAACAAATCTGGAATTGGCTACAGAAAACCTGTCCCTAAGTTTGACCTAAAGTATGTAGGAATTTATGATAATAAAATGTGTACTCATTGTGGAAGAGTAGGACATTTTAGAGACACCTGTCCTGCCTTAATTCATGCTCAGTTTAGAAACACATTTGGTATTGCTAAAAATATGAAGAAGGAAGAGGATCCAAAGGTTAATTCTCCTGTCCATACTAAGTGGATTAAGGTTAACAAGAATGTATCTTCTAAGCCTCCTTCCTTCTAGGCAAGAAGGGATCTAATTCATCCTTTTTCAAACAATAAAGGATCTAAGCTAGTCTGGGTTCCCAAAACTAACTTATAAATTTTGGTGCAGGCTAAGGTGAGAGGAAACAAACAGGACTAGTATCTAGACAGTGGATGCTCAAGAATATGACTGGAGAAAAGAAAAACTTTCTCTCACTGACAGTCTTCCAAGGAGGGAATGTGTCATTTGGTAATGGGAAAAAGGGCCAGATAACAGGTATTGGTAAGATTGGCAAATCACTCTCTCATGCTATAGAAGATGTATATTATGTGGTAGGTCTTAAACACAATCTTCTTAGCATCTCTCAAATGTGCGACAAAGGAAATGAGGTAAAATAAAATTCCAAAATCTGCACTGTCACTAAGCTTGATACTGATGAAATTGTGATAAAGGAAAAGAGACATAACAATGTTTACAAGATATCGTTTATGTCACTTCCCCAGAGTGAGCACACATGCTTGAGTGTAGTGGAAGATGATCTACTACTATGGCATAGAAGACTGGTACATGCCAGTCTCTCTCAACTCAATAAGTTGGCAGCTAAGAACTTGGTCCTTGGGCTACCTAAAGTTGAATTCACCTCTGAAAAAGTATGCGATGCATGTATTAGAGGGAAACATGTTAGGTCATCCTTTAAATCTAAGAAGTTTGTAAGTACTTCTAAACCTCTGGAACTCATTTACATGGATCTATGTGGACCAATGAGAATAAGGAGCAGAGGAGGTAAGAGATATATGTTTGTGATTGTTGATGACTTTTTCAGGTATACTTGGACTTTGTTTTTGGGATTCAAAGATGAAACCTTTGATGTTTTCTCTGTATTTGTCAGAATGATTCAACAAAAGATAGGATGTAATGTTTTAAATATAAGAATTGACCATGGAACTGAATTTGAAAATTCAAAATTCCTTGAATTTTGTGGCTCACATGGGATTGACCATAATTTCTCTACACCTAGAACTCCACAACAAAATGGAGTTGTAGAAAAAAGGAATAGATCCTTAGAAGACATGGGGAGGACCATGTTGATTGCTAGTGGACTGCCTAAGAACTTCTGGGATGAGGCAATCAATACTGCTTGTTATCTGCTAAATTGATGCATGGTCAGACACATTCTTGAGAAAATTCCCTATGAGTTACTTCGAGGAAGAATACCCAACATCACTTATCTGAGAGCCTTTGGGTGCAAATATTTTGTGCACAATAATGAAAAAGAAGCTCTAGGTAAGTTTGATGACAGAAGTGATGAGGGAATTTTCTTGGGTTACTCTCCACATAGAAAGACATACAAGGTTTTTAATAAAAGAACTATGTGTGTGGAAGAAAATATTCATGTTATTTTTTATGAATCTAACAATTTGGCTGCGAAAGGTATGCAGGATGAAGATTATGACATAAGATTCACTGGTGATGGAGATACAATGGAATCTGATGAAGATGGATCTAAAAACCACAAAACAATTGACAGTGATCATGAGGAACCAGAAGAAGACCGAGCTACTCTAACTGCTAATCAGAATAATGAAGGCACACCCACTGAACCTGTTCCCTTGGGTCACTCCTCAGGTGAATCTTCTCTAGGTATGCAGACCAGACCATGGAAGCATCAAAGCTCACACCCTCTTGAAAATATCATCTCTGATCTAAATACAGGGGTGCAAACCAGGTCTTATCTAAGAAATCTATGTGCACTCATAATATTTCTCTCACAGGTTGAACCTAAGACCATCAAAGAAGCTCTAAAGGATTTAGACTAGATCATAGCCATGCAAGAGGAGTTAAATCAGTTTGAGAGAAGCAAGGTCTGACACCTGGTATAGAAACCCAAGAACATAATAGTCATAGGTACAAGATGGGTGTTCAGAAACAAGTTGGATGAACAAGAAAATATCACAAGGAACAAGGCTAGACTGGTGGTTCAGGGATACAATCAAGAGGAGGGCATTGACTATGATGAGATATTTGCACTTGTAGCTAGAATGGAGGCTATAAGAATGCGGATAGCCTTTGCTGCCCACGTGGAATTTACTTTATACCAAATGGAAGTAAAGAGTGCCTTTTTGAATGGGTACCTAAAGGAGGAAGTGTTTGTCAAATAACCTCCTCGATTTGAAAGTGAAGAATTTCCTGACCATGTGTTTACACTGGATAAAGTTTTTTATGGTCTGAAACAGGTTCCTAGAGCTTGGTATGAAAGGCTCTCAAAATTCCTCTTATCTAACAACTTTGTAAGAGGAAAGATGGACAACACTCTATTTCTGAGGAGTAAAGGGAGGAATATCCTGATTGTGTAAGTGTATGTGGATGATATTATTCTTGGGGCTACCAATGAAGCAATGTGCGAGGAAGTTGCTAAGATGATGGGAAATGAGTTCGAAAGGAGCATGATGGGTGAACTGAACTTCTTTCTGGGTGCTACAAATCAAGCAAACTTCTACTGGGACCATGATAAATCAGCAGAA
Source organism: Nicotiana otophora (assembly GCA_000715115.1). Classification (NCBI taxonomy): domain Eukaryota; kingdom Viridiplantae; phylum Streptophyta; class Magnoliopsida; order Solanales; family Solanaceae; genus Nicotiana; species Nicotiana otophora. The sequence goes on from AWOL01S0042834.1 coordinate 18,292, forward strand.
ATATATCAAATAGTTACTGAGGAAATTCAACATGGACTCCTCCAAATCTATTGATACCCCCATTGCCATTGCAACAAATCTAGACCTTGATGAAGAAGGGAAAAGTGTGGAACAGAAGCTATATAGAGAAATGATTGGGTCACTATTGTACCTCATAGCAAGTAGGCCTGATATAGTGTTTAGTGTGAGATTATGTGCAAGATTTCAGGCAAATCCCAAGGAATCCCACCTGAAGGCTGTGAAAAGAATACTAAGATATCTCAAGGGGACCCCTGACCTTTTTCTATGGTATCCCAGAGGGTACAACTTTGATCTACTTGGTTATGCTGATGCTGACTATACAGATTTTCATGTTCACATGAAAAGCACTTCAGGAACATCATATTTTCTAGGTTCTTGTCTGGTGTATTGGGGAACCAAGAAGCAAAACTCAGTGGCATTATCTACAACTGAGGCTGAATATGTGGCAGTAACATCCTGTTGTGTTCAGTTACTATGGATAAGACAACAACTAAGGGACTATGGTATATGTGTTGATTGTGTTCCCATTTTTTATGATAACACCAGCGCCATAAACATTACAAAAAATCCATGTCAGCATAAAAGAACCAAGCACATTGACATTAGACATCACTTTCTCAGAGACAATGTTGAAAAGGGGAATATCTCAATTAAGTAAAACTGAAGATCAAATTGCTGATATTTTTACTAAAGCTCTGAGTAGGGATCACTTTGAAAGGAATAGACTAGAACTGTGTCTAATCAACTCCTCCCACTAAGTTAACTCCCAGTGATTGGTTAGAAAAAAACATAATAAGACGTAGATATTTAAGTACAGTGTATTTGATTCATCTTTGTACTTGTATTAAGCTCACACACTCGCATAGAAAATGTGGTTGATAACTGTGTTGCATGATACTAATATGAAGTGTTGTAGCTTTATTGCAGAAATGAATAAGAAGTTGTTAAGGAGTTGGTTCTTTGACTCATGTATGTGCCAGACTGTCTTAAGTCACTAGAACTTATATTCTAAAATTACTGCTATACTCAGACTTTTATTTCAGTTGGCATCACTTCTAGTCGTCTTCTAGTCAAAGAGTAAGAGGGAATCCTTGTGTAATTAGAGATCAATTACTCCTGAAAATCTTACAGTCAAAGTAACTGTTATAAGAGTCCTGTTAGAACTCAAATTCGGTCATCTTCTCTCTTTCAGTCAAATCAGGAGTAACGCCTTTAAAAGGCCCTTATGATCAACTTCTCTATCCTCATTGTTCCTTTCAAACCCTAAGCAAGAATCGAAGGCAAGTATCAAGAACTAACCATTCCATTCTCCTCTTCGAGGTTCTCATCTGATCACCATGCCTAAAGCCAGTCAAAGACCCTCTAAAGCTAAATCATTAACCATGGCTGAAGCAAAACTCAAAATCTTGAAGCCCAAATCAAAGAAAAATGTCAAGCCTTCAAGAGAACCCATACCCACACATGTTCCTTCTCCATCAATATCCTCCACCATACCTACCTCATCCTCCCCTGCTCCTGTTCCTGTTATTCCCATCTTCACTGAACCTCCTCCTTCAAAAGTCACTACCCATGCACCTGAGCTTCCTACGAAAAATATCTCCAAGACGGTAAAGGTCAAAGCAACTTCAAGAAAATTTGTTAACTTCAAAAATATCTATGACCGTTAGGTCCTGGGTTCGAGTCACAGTGGTGGGAAAATGTGAAAACACTATAGATCCTCCTAATTTGGGAGGAGTTTTTAAAAAAAAAGCAACTTCAAGAAAATTTGTCAAGTAAGTGCCTGAGGCTGCTCTGTAGAGTGACTTTGCAGTCTAGGAATCTATGATTCAGGGGGAATCAGGTATAGGCACTACTGATCAGGTACCACATCCTGTTTTCCAAGTTAGATGTTTTGGCTTCTGTTATTGATGTTGCACCCCTGGATACTCTTTGACCTACGAGTGAGAAGTCACCAGTAGAGAAATTCATAGTAGAAGAACATACATGGGATTTGGGAAAAGAGGTAGATATAACGGCTGTGGAGCCTGTGGTTGAGGGGGAAGGATGTAAAGTACCCGTACAAAAGGAGGCTTCTGATGGCCTTAAGTTTAGCTGGACTGAGGATGAGGAAGATGATGAAGGTGAGAAGGAAGAAGAAGTTGTGACCAGTCATGCGGAACACGAAGCTCAAAACATAGCCAATGAAGAAGGAAAGAGTGAGAATGAGGGAGTATATGGAGATGATAAGGATAGTGATACAGAGGATAAGGCAGGTGAACATGAAAATAACTCTACATAAGAAGAAAATCTGAGTGAAGAAGAGGAGGTTTCTGAAAGTGAGGGAGAGGATCAAGAAAAGGTAGGTGAGAGTAAAGAAGGTAATGACGACAGTGAGGAAGAAGAAGTTAGTGAGAGTGAGGAATCTGAAGGCTCTATGACAATTAGAAACACTATCATAGCCCCTTCAGAAGAAATTGGTGAGGAGACGAGGGTTCAGGAACTTGGGTCTCTGTTGGCTCCTTTCACTAGAGATGAAGAAGTTAGCAGTGATGAAGATAATGTGCCTCTATCTTAGGTAGGGAAGAAGCTCAGAAAGACCACTGAGAAAGCTACAAAGGCAACAGTTTCAACAAAAAAAGAAGTGGTTCCTCCTGCTAGAACTTCTCTCACAAAGAGTAAAAGAAAGGTTGTTGATGCACAAATCATGAAGGAATCCAGAAGTGCAAAGAAGCCAAAGAAGAAGGTTTCAATTGTGGAACCTGTTGTTGAGGTGGATGGAAAAGATGAATCCGATTTAGCCTTGCCAGCAAAGTCTGCAACACCAAAGAAAATGGGAGCCAAAGTCACCAAACCTGCTACTCTTCTACAAGGGCCAGTAGGGGTAAGACAAAGAAGAATATTTCATCTGCAGTTGATCAACTCACAGAGTTTAGGAACATAAAAGTACTAAATGGGAAGATTCTTGCGAACACTGATGAGAAGGGAATGGCTCAACTGGTTGAGAAACTTGAGCTACATGGGTGGAAGCATATGTTTGTCAAAGCTTTCCCACCAGTATGTGTTTCTGCTGTGGTGGAGTTCTAGACAAATTTCACTTTTGATGGGAAGGTAGTCAAGAGTAAAGTAGGGGGCTTCGATACGGAGTTTGATGCTGAGGAACTAGGACTACTTCTGAATATCCCTTCTTTGGGATTTGACACTTATTTGAAGAAGAAGTGGCCATGTTGACACTGGCATTGTGGTCACTAGGAAGTTCTCCCAAAAGTTTGAACTAGATGCTCCCTAGAAAGTGTATAAGACTGATATGACCCCCTTTCACAAGCTACTATTTCAGTTTGTCAACTTCTGCTTTCTTCAGAGATCGAGAGAAGGCATGAGGCTACTCTACTAGTCATGGCTGTGATGGAACTGCTTGACATAGGTTGACCTATCAATCTCCCTAGCTTGATAATTCAACACATGGCAAGAGTTGTAGATACCTTCAAACCAAAGCATGCTATGCCATATGGTTTCATGTTAACTAAGTTATTTAACAAGCTCAACATTGCCTTACCTGAGCTAAAGTTTGGAAACCACAATGATGTTTTAGATATTGTTACCCTCAAGCAGTGTGGCTATGAGGAGATCAAGGCTAGAGGACCCACATGATCTGTCATTCTTCCTGTGAGTAGTAGGGTTGCAGAACTCAGTAAGAGGTTGGAGTTGGCTGTTGAAGAGAATGCCAAGCTTCGTGAAGATAATAATGAACTGAGACAGGAAACTAAGCACCTCAGGGAAGAGCTCCGAAGAGATAGGGAGGACCATGCTCAACAAATTGCTACCTTTGTGAAAGCCTTGACCCCCTCTGCCTCTCACCCTTGAACATGTTCCTTCCTAGTGTCCTTAGTTTGTTTGCCTTTCTAGTGATGTCTTATCTTTTGTTTTTTTTCTTACTCTGAGTTGTCTGCAGTTTGCTTAGTTTATTGTGTTCTAATGATAAAGACAAGGCCCTAGGCTTCTTTTGGCACTACTTAATGTCTCCCATTCCTCTGCTTTACTGATTTGCACTCTTTTTGGATCATCAACTTAGTATATTTGTCTTTTCTTATGCTTGTATTGTCGCCAGATAGGCTTTGAATATTACACTTTATGTGCTTACTGTATAACATCTATTCGTGTTTTTTCGATGATGCCAAAAGGGAGAAGATAAGGTGGGGACATACATGTACTTGATGTGATCATCTGGTTCTTTGATATGCTTGTTGATTCTGGGTACAGAGTTTGTCATCATCAAAAAGGGGAATTTGTTGAGTATTGAAGTTTTGATGATTAACAAAATGCGACTAATTACTCAAAGAACCAGGTTTTCAATGTAGTTGCTTAACTGTTGTGTAGAACCAACTTCTCAAGTTAAAGGATCAACTCCTCATGATTGATACGTGTACATTTATACAAGACAGTGTAACTTTATCTCAAAGTTACCAGGTCCAAGTTTGGTGGAAGATGCCAGTTGTAAGTGATAAAGGCCGTTGCTCAAGAAGATATGGATAAGTCCATCAGAGACAAAAGTCCCAAAGCTTGTGGAATCCTTGGAACAATAGGAGTTCTATCAAAGAGAAAGCTGACTATGAATAAGACTCCTAGAAGATCTCAAGTTGTGTTTAAATAGGATTGAGTTTGAACTTGGCAACCATCCTTTTACACATCAACAATAGAGTCATAAAATGGTTCACTTGTATTGAGTACTTGTCTTGTACTCTTCTCGAGTTAGCCTAGTAAATGTGCTTTAGGAAATTGAGTTGTAATTAAGTATTATAAACAATTAGTGAGTTGGAGTGAGTGTTTTATTTTACAAGTTAGAGTTACTTGTGAATCAAATAGGAGTAGTAAGAGTACTGGAGAGTATTTAATTACAACATTATAATTGATACATATTGGCTCATTGTTCTAGTGGGGTCAGAGATGAAAATCCTACTTGGTAGGTCGTGGTTTTTGCACCTTTTAAGCCGAGTGATTTTTCACGTAAAAAATACTGTGTTCATTTTATTGCTTGTTTACTTTTTGCTGAAGAAACACGGTAAAGAATCAATTTCTTAGTAATTCATACAGGCACTCAAATTAACAATGGGGAATGAATATAAAAGCCAAAAATTGTAGTTAGTTGTTCCAATATAGACTCGAACTCAAGTCCGCAACATAAAAGACATGGTATTTTGATCTAATAACTCAATCGGTGCCCCCAACGATGATTTATTTCTGAGGGTGCCAAGTCTGTTATACAAGACTTTTAGGGCTTTTTGGTACAATGGTGGGATATCTCATGGGATTAGTTATCCCACCTTCTATATGGGATAATTAATCTCACCATTTAGCGTAAAAGTATCCCCGGATTAACTAATACTCTAAAACAAACATAAGATAAGGATACTCTAAAGTATCCTCGGATTAACTAATACTCTAAAACAAATATAAGATAAGTTAAATCCCAAACTTTATCCTGAGATTATTATCCTTATTCCATGTACCAAACGCCCTTAGGGGTCAGGGGTCGTTTGGTAGGAAGTATAAGAATAATGTTGAATAGGGTGTATTAGTAATGCTGATATTAATAATGTTGGGATTGGTTTTGCTGACATTAGCTATGTTGAGATTATTTCTTATCCACTATTTAGTTTGGTATTTTAAAGCATTGCATAATTTTTAAGAAATTGGTTGTTTATAAAAATACTCTCTGCATTATCTAATTATATACACTATTTTTATTGCAATAATGTTATTACTCTCCACATCTTTTACTCTCTCTAAAGAAAACGTTTTTTTACATTGGGAGCAAAATTAGAAGAGAAATTGATTGAAATATTAAAATTAAAATAGAAGAAAATTTAATTGCTATGACATATAATAAACGTTTTTTACATGGGAGCTGTGATGACCCAAAATGTCATCTTTAAATTTAATAATTAATTATGTATTCTAAGACCTCAAAAAGTACTATTTATTATTATTCGACTTGCGTGCGCAGTTCATAAAATTTTTCGAAAAGTTTTTATGCGAAAAATGAATTAAAATATGAATTAGAGCTTTAAAACTCAACTGAGTTTACCCTGGTCAACATTTTTAGCAAAGGACTCGGATCAGTGTTTTGACAGTTTCGGTAGGTCTGTGTCGTGATTTGAGACTTGGGCGTATGTCCGAAATCAAATTCCGAGGTCCCTAGCCCGAGATATGAAATTTTGAAGAAAAATTAAAAGTTTAAAGTCAAATAGTGACCAGATGTCGAATTATGTGCAAACGACTCCAGAATAGAATTTTATGACTTGTGTACAAAATTTGAGGTCAATCGGACTTGATTTGATATGTTCTGGCGTCGTTTGTAGAAATTGAAAGTTTCAAAGTTTATTAGGCTTGAATCTATGTGTGATTCGTGTTTTTAGTGTTGTTGGATGTGATTTGAAGACTCGACTAAGTTTGTATGATGTATTAGGACTTGTTGGTATATTTGGTTGAGGTCCCGAGGGGATCGGGCGTGTTCCGGATGGTTAACGGATCATTTTTGGCCTTGGTGAGATAGCTGATATGTGCTACTGCAATTTTTCTGGTTTCTTCTTTCGTGTTCGCGAGTGGAGCCTCGCGTTCGCGAAGAGTGTTCTGAGTTGGTGAGATTTTTGTTCTGCGCGTTCGCAGAGGTGAGGACGCGAACGCGAAGGGTAGGGCAGTGTGTGCATCGCGAACGCGTGAGTGGCGTTGCGTTCGCGAAGGAGAGTGAGGCAGCTGGGAATCCCAATCTTTTGTTCTACGCGTTCGCGAGGTAAGGGACGTGTTCGCGAAGGTCTGAGTTTGCAAAGCTTCGCGTTCGCAAAGCGTAGGTCGCGTTTGCGAAGAGGAAAGTCGGGCAACACATTTTTGTGCTCCGCAAACGCGAGTCAAGAGTCGCGTTCGCGAAGAAGAAACCACTGGACAGAATGTTTAAGTTCAGAAATCCCATTTTCCAATTTTAACGATTTGGAGCTCGGATTGAGGTAATATTTGGGAGATTTTCAGAGAAAACATCGGGGTAAGTGTTCTTAACTCAATCTTGGTTAGATTACCCGAATCCATCACTGCTTTTAACATTTAATTGGTGATTTAAGTTAGAAATAAATTTGAAAAAACCCTCATGGATAGATTTGAGGATTCGAGGGTTGAATTGTTATTGGAATTTAGTCATTTTGGTATGGTTAGACTCGTGATTGAATGGACGTTCATATTTGGTAACTTTCACCGGATTTCGAGACGTGATCCCCACGGGCCATTTTTGAGTTAATTTTGGATTTTTATTGAGAAATGTAGTATTTTCTTATAGAATTAATTCTATAATTTTTGTTGACTGTATCGAATTAATTATGACTAGATACGAGTCGAACGGAAATCGGAAAATCGAGGAAAAAGCATACTACTTGGTTAAATTGGAGCAAGTCGAGGTAAGTGACTTGTCTAACCTTGTGTGGGGAAAATTTTCCCTAGGATTAGTATTAATTGTGATGTGATGAAAGTCGCATATACGAGTTGACGAGTGAGTACACGGGCTAAATGTGAAGGATTATGTTTTAAAATTGTGAAGATCACTGTTGCACATTAATTAAAATATTAAATCTTGTTATATTCTCTATCATTGATTTGATTTGTATACTTAAAATTTGCTTGATCTTTTCCTGCTAATTGTTTTACCTGTTTAGTGTTTCTTTTATTCTGTGCATTATTAGAAATTGATTTTCTTTAAATTAAATATTATTAATATGAAGTATTTGACATTTTTAAATTTGGTATTGAAGCAACGTATTAAAGATTTGAAATATTATTTTGCTAAATTATTTATTTTCGAATAGTCTTGTAAGATTTTTGTACTCATTGTGATGGAGCCGTGAGCTCTTTATTGTGGAAAAATATTATTGATGATTTATGTTGGCATGAGCCGTGAGCTCGTTATTGTGGAAAACTATTGTTGTTGATTTACTTTGGCAAATTGAAATATTTGGACACTTGAGGTGCAAATTGTGATATGTGATGATATTGATACGCACGCGGTGTATAGGGTCTGGGTATTGAAACGCATGCGGTGAGATAAGAGTGGCTTGATATGCGTGGCTAGTAGGGGGAACTACTAGAAGTCATGCGGTGTGATAAGGATGGCTTAAACGCGGGATGCTATTTCGAGAAAAATATTTTCTTTAAAATAAATTGTGAAGGCTCCCGTGGTGAGATAAGGAAATGAGATATTAAGAATTGATTTATGATTTGGGACTACGAGGCGGTACCTCGGGAGTGCCCTTGTAGATTATGATTTATGGACGTAGTTGCCGTTGATTATTTGCTGTGCTTTTCTTAAGTTGAAAGGATATTTTGTTGGTTTCTACGAGATATTATTTGCCATTATTTTGTATAATTAAATGGTGACCTGCTACTTGATTCATTTCCAATGTCATTTTATTTTACTATATTGTTAAACATTTTACCATGCCATTATTAAATACCAGTAGGGCCTCACCTGACCTCGTCACTACTCTACCGAGGTTAGGCTTGGCACTTACTGGGTACCGCTGTGGTGTACTCANAATACCAGTAGGGCCTCACCTGACCTCGTCACTACTCTACCGAGGTTAGGCTTGGCACTTACTGGGT
>AWOL01S0042836.1:10564-44837 GCA_000715115.1 Nicotiana otophora
CCACACACACACACACAAACCCCCAAACAAAGCCTAGGACCACTTTCAACCTTCTTTATACCTCTAGCTAAGGCATCTTTCACTTTCTATTTTTTTATATTTTCCCTTTCCTTTTCCTTCCTTCCTTGTATTTTTCTTTGTCTTCTAATTCCAAATCAATTTCCAAACATGGACTTCATCACAACCCTTTCTTGTCTTGTTCATTTTCATATTGATTTTTCACTGTTAGATGAAAGCAACATCAATCTCCACTTCAATCTTTAGTTGAACTCTTTATCTTATTCTTAAAGAAAAAAAATATTCCATCCTTTATACCTTAATTTCCTTGTAGTCTTGTACCTATTCAAATATCTCCAGTCTTTGTTTTTTGGAAAAATACAAAATTGATTGATCGGTTAAAATTAATTATATTCGCTAGTCGAAAAGTGTATAATATATATATATATATATATATACAAAAAAAATATTCTATCGGTTATTATTTTTGGGAACGATCAAAAATATATATTTCTCTTTTTTTTTCATTTCCTTTATAATTTTCTTGCTTATTGGTGCTCGACATTCACTTTACGGTAAACAAGAAAGAGAAGAGAAAAGAATTTCATTTTCAGAAAATGGCTTACTTTTTTAGAAAAATCTATTTTAGCGAACATACTAAGCTCAATTTTTACAAACTCTTGTTAATTATGCAAAAGATGATTTATATTAAAAAATGAATTATGCCCTGCCCGTTGTTTAGCATTTATTCTCACGTGTGCATAAGATTCAAAATTATTCATTACATGTTGGCAACAATAATGAGGAATGACCTCCTATTGTGGGGACGTCTAGTCTAGCTGGAAGTTAGCCTGCCACGTGAACAGATTACGACGACACGTGGAGTGTGGGTCCCAGAGGAATTCAAAGTTCCTCCAAGTTACCAGCACAGTACGATCAATCTACTGACGCGTGTCCTATTACTGCAATCTTGTCGGTACGAAAATTGTACGGACGAACATTTTGCATCCACATGATCACTTTCTTTTTAGACTCTCTTTAAAATATTAAATTTTTAAAAATATGTTTTAATTTATGTGCCGTTGTTTAGTTGAGATTGAATTATGGAAAAACATATATATATATATATATATATATATTTGTGATCTTAAATATGTAATAGTATTTTTATGATTATAAAATTTTTTATAGAGTAAAACAAAAATATTTAACTTAAATTATTCTAAAACATAAAATAATTCGTTTTTCAAGGAGCGAATTAAGAAGAAAATAATACAACATTAAATAAAGAGGAGGAATGTTATTTGCACTCATTCATATGAGGAATGTCATTTGCACTCATTCATACGAGGAATGTTGGTATTAAACTAAACAATAAACAATATAACAATCAAGGGATGTAGCGCAACGAATGGGTTTGTCCTCCCTTAATCAGATGCATAGGGTTCGAATTCTGGGTATGAATTTTTTTTAGTAGGGAATATTGTTTCTCGAATGTGACCTTATCCGACGCGAATCCGGATAGCTACGGGCTTCAATACGAATACCAGACACCGGATGAAAAACAAAAAAAATATAACATTAAAAGTACAAACTTAAATAAAGGGAGAATGTAGGTCACGTAATATATCTATACCTTATCATACGATATTATAAGTGTGAAGCCCAAAATTAAAAATTGAATTACCAAAATAACCTTAAAACATTGACTGGCTATAAAACCGTTTAACATAATATTTTTTCAAATATAATTTTGTATAAAGATGTCAATATACATTCTACGAAAATTAATTAAAAAAATAATATTTAATTGAAACAAAGACAAAGTTGGCAACCCTTCGATCTTCCTCGTTAAAAAGTAATATCCTATTAAATGTTAAATAATTCTCCACTAACATGAATGTGGTTAATTGAAAATCCTATTAAATGATGACTTATAACAACACGTTCATTTCTTGTAAACCATAAAGTTTAGACGTTAACTACCTTGTATTTTCCATTTATTTTTGCTGCTAAATAATGAGCTAATAAGAATTATTTATGTCATTTGTGATTTATTGGTTAACTTTTATTTTTCGAAAATTAACTTCTTCTAACCCTCTATGCATGTATCACCATTTATGTCACGACCCCAAATTCTCTTCGTATGAGGTCGTGATGACACCTAGTCTCTAAGACTAGGTAAGCCTATCAATGCGGAATAATCATAAATATCTGAAATAAATAAACTACAATTCAAATAATTACAATTCCCAAAATCCGGTAAAAATAAGTCACAAACTTCTAAGAATTTATCCTCAATGTCTCTATATATATTAAGGTCCAAAGAAAATAAGGAAGCAACACAATAATGATAGAAGGGGACTCCGGAGTCTGCGGAAGCTGGCATATATACCTCGAAGTCTCCGTGCGCAGGTAACTCATGGACGTCTAGGCTGGTAAGATGTACCTGGATCTGCACAAAAAAAATACAGAAGTGTAGTATAAGTACATCACAGCGGTACCCAGTAAGTGCCGAGCCTAACCTCGGTAGAGTAGTGACGAGGTCAGGTCAGGCCCTACTGAAAAATAATAACTTCATGGTAAAATGTTTAAAAATATAATAAAATAAAAATGACTATGAAAATGAATCAAATAGTATGTCACATTTAATGACACCAAATAATTGCAAATAATATCTCTTGGAATCAAAACAGAATTCCTTTCAACTTTATGAAAATCACAACAATTAATCGAAGGCAACTATGACCATAAATCAATATCAACAAGGGCACTACCGAGGTACCGCCTCGTAGTCCCAAATCATAAATAAATTCACAATATCTCATTTTCTTATTTCACCGCGGGCGCCTTCATAATTCATTTTAAAGAAAATATTTTTTCTGAAATAGCATCCCGCGTTTTAGCCATCCTTATCACACTGCATGACTTCTAGTAGTTCCCCCTACTAACGACGCCTATCAAGCCACCCTTATCTCACCGCATGCGTTTCAATACCCAGACCTTATACCACCACATGCGTATCAATAACACAATTTGCACCTCAAGTGCCCAAATATTTTAATTTGCCAAAATAAATCAACAACGATATTTTTTCCACAATAAAGAGCTCACGGCTCCATCACAATGAGTACAAAAATTTTACAAAACTATTCAGGAATAAATAATTTAGCAAAATAATATTTTAAAATCTTTAATACATTGCTTCAATACCAAATTTAAAATGTCAAATACTTCATATTAATAATATTTAATTTAAATAAAATCAATTTCAAATAATGCACAGAATAAAATAAATCAAGTTTCAACCAAAAAAGTAAAATAATTAGCAGGAAAGGGTCAAACAAATTTAAAGTATACAAATCAAATCAATGATGGAGAATATAGCAAGATTTAATAATTTAATTAATATGCAACAATGATCTTCATAATTTAAAAACATAATCTTTCACATTTAGTCCGTGTACACACTCGTCACCTCGTGTACACGACTTTTATCATATTACAATTAATACCAATCCTAGGGGAAATTTTTCCCACACAAGGTTAGACAAGTCACTTACCTCGACTTGCTCCAATTTAACCTAGTATGTTTTTTCCTCGATTTTTCGATTCCGGTCGACTCATATCTAGTCATAATTAATTCGATACAGTCAACAAAAATTATTGAATTACCTCTATAAGAAAATACTATATTTTTCAATAAAAATCCGAAATTAACTCAAAAATGACCGGTGGGGACCACGTCTCGGAATCCGGCGAAAGTTATGAAATATGAACGCACATTCAACCACGAGTCTAACCATACCAAAATGACTAAATTCCAATAACGATTCGACCCTCAAATCCTCAAATCTATCCAAGAGGATTTTTATTTTTTTCCAACTTAAATTACCAATTAAATGTTAAAAACAGTGATGGATTCGGGTAATCTAACCAAGATTGAGTTAAGAACACTTACCCCAATATTTTTTTTTGAAAATATATCAAAAATCGCCTCTGCTCAAGCTCCAAGTTGTTAAAAATGGCTAATGGGACGAAGCCCCCCTGTTTTTATAACTTACAAATCTTTCTAGGGTGACCTCGATCATGGGGTCCGATCCTGGACCTCGATCATAAGAGTCTGATCATGGGGAGTTCAATTAAGGGGAGTCTGATCATGGGGAGTCCGATTGTCACGACCCGAAATTTTCACCTTCGTACCGTGATGGCGCCAAACATTTCACTTGCTAGGCAAGCTAACGTTAGAATAATATTATCTATTTTTAAAATAATTTTAAATTTATTAATAACAAGAAAACAAATGTGGAATCAATTTTGAAATAATCCATAAAAAAAAATAACGGTCTCTAAATACCATCCCAAAATTGGTGTCACAAGTGCACGAGCTTCTAGAATAAATACAAATAAAAGTCTGAATAAAATAAAACTATCTGAAAATAAACACACAGCTAAAGTACAATAGACGGGGACTTCAGAACTGCGGACACCATGTAGTTATACCTGAAGTCTCCTCTGGTAGCTGAAATCCGAGCAAGTCTATGGTACGTCGCTGGGACCAACTCTAAAATGTGCACAAGAAGTGCAGAGTGTAGTATCAGTACAACCGACCCCATGTCCTGGTAAGTGCTGAGCCTAACCTCGACGAAGTAGTGACGAGGCTAAGGCGGTTCACTTACATTAACCTGTACACAATAATAATAACAACAACAAATAATAGAAATAAATCATATAACTCATTTATAATAATTGAAGTCAACTCGGCAGCCATAACCAATTATCATTTCCATCAATTCTGTTGCAGCGTGCAACCCGCTCTCACAATATATTCACATTCAATTCTGTTGCAACGTGCAACCCGCTCTCACAATATATTCACATTCAGTTCTATTGCGTCGTGCAACCCGCTCCTCCAATATATTCATTTTAATAAAGTGTGTCATATATTTATTTCAATCAAGTATATATATAGACTTTTAAATAAGTCTGGTGCGGCGTGCAATCCGATCCCCCAATATTGACTTTTCAATAAGTCTGTTGCGGCTTGCAATCCGATCACCCAATATTGACTTTTCAATAAGTCTGTTGCGGCGTGCAACCCGATCCTCCAATATTAACTTTTAATAAGTCTGTTGCGGCGTGCAACCCGATCCTCCAATATTAAATTTTAATAAGTTTGTTGCGGCGTGCAACCCGATCCTCCAATATATCTATTTCAATCAATTCTTATAGAAGAAATTTGCCCAATAAATACAACAATTAATATAAAATTATAAGACAACAAGTATACAACAATTATGATTTAATTATGAAACAAACAATGACAAATAGCAAATTATTATAGAAATTACGGAAAAAATAGGCAGTTTAATATTTAATATGCTAAATGCCAAATAACAATTAAATCACATAATTCAAATAGCATGTAACAATTAATGCAGGAATTCAAAAATTAATATTTGACAAAGAATATGAGAGAAGCAATTATTATAATAATTAATTTATGATTAAAACTAATTTATGATTTTTCAAGTAAGCACGCAAACAATTAATTTGATCACGTATAGACACTCGTCACCTCGCATATACGTCGTTCACATGCATTTCATATAACAAATAATTAAAGGGTTCTATTATCTCAAGTCAAGGTTAACCCCGACACTTACCTCGCTTTGCGAATTCCAATCAATAATTCAACCACAGCTTTTCCTTTTAAATTTGCCTCCGAAAGCTTCAAATCTCTTCACAAACAATTCGATATATTCAATATGAATAATAAGAATTAATTCCATATGAATTTATAAATTTTTCGGATAAAAATTTAAAATTCATTAAAATATTCGGCAGTAGGACCCACGTCTCAAATCCCAAAAAAACTCATGAAATCCGAACAAACGTTCTGATACGAGTTCAACCATATAAAATTCGTCCAATTCCGATATCAAATGGACCTTCAAATCTTTATTTTTCATTTTTGGAAGATTTTATAAAAATCTGATTTTTCTTCCAAATTTTCACGGATTCATGATAAGAATGAGTATGAAATCATGAAATATAATCCATATAGGATAAGGAACACTTACCCCATTGTTTTCCTGTGAAAATCGCCCAAAAATTGCCTTACCCGAGGTCACAAATAAGAAAGAATTGAAAATGGGTCGAAACCCCATTTCCAGAACTTAAATTCTGTTTCTGGGATTTTACTCTTCGCGAACGCAGTCAGTACCTCGCGTTCGCGAAGCACAATTATGTGCTGTCAATTTTTACTCTTTGCGAACGCGAGGGCTACCTCGTGAACGCGATGCATGCCTGGTTCGCGAAGGCTAATTTTTCCCGGCCAATCTCTTTCCCTTCGCGAATGCGAGGCTTCTATCGCGAAGGCGAAGCTTTGAACCTCAAGCCTTCGCGAACACGGTCACTATGTCATGAACACGAAGCACAAAATGTGCCAGCCTAAAAAAAAGCACACCAGAAGCCTGAAGTCTGCACAAAACAAGATTTCCTAAGTCCGAAATCATTCAGTAGCCTATCCGAAACTCACCCGAGCCCTCGGGGTTCCAAACCAATCATGCACACAAGTTCTAAAATATCATACGAACTTGCTCGCGCGATCAAATCGCCAAAATAACGCCTAGAACTATGAATCGGACACCAAATCAAAGGAAGTTTTCAAGAAAATTTTAAAACTTATATTTTTACAACCGGACGTCCGAATCACGTTAAATCAATTCCGATTCTCTCCAAATTCGACAGACAAGTCATAAATATTATAGTAGACTTATACCGAGCTTCGAAACTAAAATACGGACCCGAGGTCAATAAATCCAACATCAGTAATTTCTTAGAAATTATTAAGCTCTCAAGCTTTTAATTTTTCATCAAAATTCCATATTTCGGGCTAGGGACCTCGGAATTCGATTCGGGGCATACACCCAAGTCCCAAATCACGATACGGACCTATCGAAATTTTTAAAATACTGATCCGGGTCTGTTTGTTCAAAATATTGACCAAAGTCAACTTAGTTAGGTTTTAAAGCTCTATTTTCCATTTTAATCCATTTTTTACATAAACACTTTTCGGAAAATTGTACTGACTGCGCACGCAAGTCGAAGAATGATAAATGGTGCTCTTCGAAGGCTTAGAACATAGAATTACTTATTAAATTTAAAGATGACATTTTGGGTCATCACACCGATCATGGGAGTCCGATCATGTGGAGTCCGATCATAGCCCTCGACCCTGGGGATCGATCACAGCCATCGATCCTGGCTATCGATCATGGCTTCGATCTTTATGGCCTTCGGTCACTGGCCTTGGTCATAGCCCTCGATCCTGGGCCTTCGATCATGGCCCTCGAGCCTTGCCTTCGATCATGGCTCTCGAGCCTGCCTTCGATCATGGATCTCGAGCCTGCCTTCGATCCTCGGCTCGATTTCTGGGCTTGATTTCTGGCCTTTGAATTTTGGGCTCGATTGCACAGCAGAAGAAAATTTGTAGCAGCTTTTGCAGCAGCTGTTTAAGTCCCATTTGTGATTCGTTAACCATCTGAAATTCTTCCGAGGCTATCGGGACCTTAAGCAAATATACCAACAAGTCCTAAAACATCATACGAACTTATTTGAAATCTCAAATCACATAAAACGACGCTAAAACCACGAATTATGCTCCAATTCAAGCTTAATGAAACATAAAATTTTCAACTTCTACATTTGATGTCGAAACCTATCAAATCAAGTCCGATTGACCTCAAATTTTGCACACAAGTCATAAATGACATAACGGATATGTGAAAATTTTCAGAACTGGATTCTGACCCCAATTTCAAAAAGCCAACTCCCCTGTCAAACTTCCAAACTTTAAATTCCTATTTTAGCCGTTTCAATCCTAATTTCACTACGGACTTCCAAATAAAATTTTGATGACGCTCCTAAGTTCAAAATCACCATACGGAGCTGTTGGAATCATCAAAATTCTATTCTGGGGTCGTTTGTACATAATTCTATATTCGATCACTATTTGAACTTAAACTTTTAATTATTCATCAAAATTCCATATCTTGGGCTAGGGACCTCACAATTTGATTCTGGGCATACGCCCAAGTCCTAATTCATGATACGGACCTACCGAAAGTGTCAAAATACTGATCCGAGTCTGTTTGCTCAAAATGTTGACCAAAGTCAACTCAGTTGAGTTTTAAATCTCTAATTCATATTTTAATCCATTTTTCACATAAAAACTTTCCAGAAAATTTTACGTGCGGCGCACGCAAGTCAAGAAATGATAAATTGTACTTTTTGAGGTATTAGAACACATAATTAATGATTAAATTTAAAGATGACATTTTGGGTCATCACATTCTCCGCCTCTAAAATAAACGTTTGTCCTCGAACGGAGTTAGATAAAGTACCCGAGCTAGTGAATAAGTGTGGATAACGGCTGCGCATATCATGCTCGGTCTCCCAAGTCGCCTCCTCGGCCGGATGACCCCTCCACTATACCTTCACGGAAGCAATGTTCTTTGACCCCAACTTTCGAACCTGCCTTTCTAAAATAGCCACTGGTTCCTCAACATAAGATAGATCCTTCTCTAAGTGAACCGAACTGAAGTCTAACACATGAGACGGATAGCCGTGATATTTCCGAAGCATAGAAACATGGAATATCGGATGAACTACAGAGAGACTAGGTGGTAGCGCAAGTCTGTAAGCCACCTCTCCAACTCTTTCAAGAATCTCAAAAAGCCCAATATACCTAGGGCTCAACTTGCCCTTCTTCCCGAACCTCGCCACACCCTTCCTAGGCGAAACCCGGAGCAATACCCGCTCACCAACCATGAATGCAACATCACGAACCTTGCGATCCACATAACTCTTCTGTATGGATTGGGTTGTACGAAGTCGATCCTGAATCAACTTAACCTTTTCAAGGTGTCCTAAACCAAGTCTGTACCCAATAGCCTAGCCTCGCCCGGTTCGAACTAACCTACTGGAGACCGGCACTGCCTACCATACAAGGCCTCATACGGAGCCATCTGTATGCTCGACTGGTAATAACATTGTAAGCAAACTCAGCAAGCGATAAGAACTGGTCCCAAGCACCCCCAAAATCTAACACACACGCACGAAGCATATCCTCTAGTATCTGAATAGTGCGTTCGGACTGCCCGTCCGTCTGAGGGTGAAATGTTGTACTCAACTCCATACGAGTACCCAACTCTCGCTGTACAGCCCTCCAAAACCGTGAGGTAAACTGTGTACCCCAGTCAGAGATGATAGATACCGGTACACCGTGNCATACGAGTACCCAACTCTCGCTGTACAGCCCTCCAAAACCGTGAGGTAAACTGTGTACCCCAGTCAGAAATGATAGATACCGGTACACCGTGGAGTCTGACAATCTCGCAAATATATACCTGAAACAGTTGCTCTGAAGAGTAAGTAGCAATCACAGGAATGAAATGAGCTGACTTGGTCAATATATCCATAGTCACCCAAACTTCATCGAACTTCCTCTGAGTCCGTGGGAGCCCAACAACAAAATCCATAGTGATCCGCTCCCATTTCCATTCTGGAATCTCTAACTTCAGAAGCAATCCACCCGGTCGCTGATGCTCATATTTTACCTGTTGACTATTTAGACACCGAGCTACATACCCGACTATGTCTTTCTTCATCCGCCTCCACCAATAGTGTTGTCTCAAGTCCTGATACATCTTTGTAGCACCTGGATGAATGGAGTACCGCGAACTATAAGCCTCCTGGAGAATCAACTCATACAAACCATCTACATTAGGCACACATAGCCTGCCCTGCATTCGTAATACATCGTCATCTCCAATAGTGACTTCCTTGGCATCACCGTGGTGAACTGTATCCTTAAGGACAAGCAGATGGGGGTTATCATACTGACGCTCCCGGATACGATCATAAAGAGAAAACTGAGAAACCACACAAGCCAAAACTCGGCTCGGCCGGAAACATCCAGTCTAACAAACTGGTTGACCAAGGCCTAAACATCCAAGGCTAAAGGCCTCTCTACTATCGGTAAATATGCTAAGTTGCCCAAACTCTCCGCCTTATGACTCAAGGCATCGACCACTACATTGGCCTTCCCAGGATGATAGAGAATGGTGATATCATAATCCTTAAGCAACTCCAACCATCTGCGCTGCCGTAAATTAAGATCCTTCTATTTAAACAGATGTTATAGACTCCGGTGATCGGTGTAGACCTCGCAATGGACGCCGTATAAGTAATGTCGCCAAATCTTCAAGGCATGAACAACAGATGTTAATTCAAGGTCATGTACAGGATAATTCTTCTCATGCACCTTTAACTGTCTGGACACGTAGGCAATCACCCTACCGTCTTGCATCAACACTGCGCCGAGTCCAATACGCGACGCGTCACAATACACAATATAAGATCCTGAACCTGTAAGAAATACCAATACGGGGGCTGTAGTCAAAGCTGTCTTGAGCTTTTGGAAGCTCTCCTCACATTCTACGGTCCACCTGAATGAAGCACCCTTCTGGGTCAATTTGGTCATAGATGCCGCAATAGAGGAGAAACCCTTTACAAATCGGCGATAATACCATGTCAAACCAAGGAAACCCTGGATTTCCGTAATTGGGGACAGTCTGGACCAACTCTGCACTGCTTCAATCTTCTTCGGATCTACCTTGATTCCCTCGCACGAAACTATATGACCCGAAAATCCCACCGAATCAAGCCAAAATTCACACTTTGAAAATTTTGCACATAACTTCTTTTCTCTCAACATCTGAAGCACAGTCCTCAGGTGTTGTTCATGATCTTCCCGACTCCGGGAATACCCCAGAATGTCGTCAATAAACACATTGACGAAAGAATCAAGATAGGGCTGAAATACACTATTCATTAAGTGCATAAATCTTGTTGGAGCGTTGGTCAGCCCAAAAGACATCACAAGGAACTCATAATGACCGTACCGAGTCCTGAAAGCAGTCTTCGGGATATCTGGCTCCCGAATCTTCAACCGATGATAGCCTGAACGCAAGTCGAACTTAGAAAACACTTTGGCACCCTGAAGCTGATCAAATAGGTCATCAATACGTGGCAATAGATACATGTTCTTCACTGTAACCTTGTTCAGCTGGCGGTAATCAATACACATCCGCGTAGAACCATCTTTCTTCTTTACAAATAAGACAGGAGCACCCAAGGCGATACACTCAGCCGAATAAGACCCTTATCAAGCAATTCCTATAACTGTTCTTTTAATTCTTTCAACTCTGTTGGGGCCATACGGTATGGTAGAATAGAAATGGGCTGAATACCCGGTAATAAATCAATGCCAAAGTCAATATCCATGTCGGGTGGCATACCCGGAAGATCTGCTAGAAATACATCAGGAAAATCCCTTACTAAAGGAACTGACTCCACAATAGGAGTATCAATACTAACATCTCTCACATAGGCTAGATACCCATCACACCCCTTCTCAACCATTCGTTGAGCTTTAAGAAATGAAACAACCTTGCTAGGAATATGATCTAAGGTACCTCTCCACTCTAACCGCGGTAGACCTGGCATAGCCAACGTCACCGTATTGGCGTAACAATCAAGAATAGCATGATAGGGAGACAACCAGTCCATGCCCAAAATAATATCGAAATCCACCATACTGAGCAATAATAAATCAGCTCTGGTCTCAAAACCACTTATAACAATTAAACACGACCGATACACACGGACCATGATAATAGATTCACTCACGGGTGTAGATACATAAATAGAAGAACTCAAGGAATCACATGATACGCCCAAATACGGGGCAAAATAAGATGACACATAAGAATAGGTGGAGCCTGGATCAAATAAGACTGATGCATCCCTATGACAGACCGGAATAATACCTGTGATAACATAATCAGATGCAACGGCCTCTGTCCTAGTAGGAAGGGCATAATATCTGGCCTAGCCTCTGCATATAGGGCGACCTCTACCTGCCCGACCTCCACCTCTAGCTGGTTGTGTAGGTGGATTGGCAACTGGTGCAGTAATCATGGCCTGAGAAGCCTCACGACTTTGTGGAATAGGTGGGGCCTGAGAAATCTGTGGAGGTACACCCCTCCTAATTCTGGGGCAATCCCTCATGATATGACAAGTGTCACCACACTCAAAATAAGCCCTCGGAGGACGTGGCTGCTGGGATTGGCTCGGGCCTGATCGACTAGACTGTCCACTGAAAGAACCTCGTATAGGAGGTACAGAAGACATTGGCGGTGCATAATATGGAACCTGAGGTCTGAGAGTAGCCGGAATACCACTGGAAGCTGGAAGTGCTGAATGAATAGGACGGCTCACATAACCTCTACCACGACGGGCTGTAATTGGGGCACGAGAATTATTATACGTGCCAGAATCTCGGGTGCCTCTTAGTTTCCCTCTCTTCCCTCTCCCGAGTCCGCATACCTTCCAATCTCCTAGCAATTGACACCACCTGTTGGTTTGTGATATCCATCTCCAGCTCTCGGGCCATATTGTATCTGATACTAGGGTGAAGACCCTCAATAAATCTGCGAACTCGCTCTCGAATAGTAGCAACTAAGGCAGATGTATGCCTAGCCAAATCACTAAATCGGACCGCATATTCTGATACAGTCATAGAACCCTGGCGCAACTGCTCAGACTCTGCACGCCATGCATCTCTAAGACTCTGATAAACATACTCCCTTAAGAACATATATGAAAATTGAGTTCAAGTGAGTGAAGATGTCTCAGCGGGACTATCCAACTCATATGCCCGCCACCACTGGTAGGTTGCTCCTCTAAACTGGAATGCCGTGAAAGAAACCCCACTGGAATCCACAATACCCATAGTACGAAGGATACAGTGACATTCCTCCAGAAAATCTTGAGCATCCTCTGAAGCTAAGTCGCTGAAAATGGGAGGGTGGTACTTTTTGTACCTCTCGAGCCTGAGCTGCTCCCCCT
The DNA here is from genome assembly GCA_000715115.1 of Nicotiana otophora. Classification (NCBI taxonomy): domain Eukaryota; kingdom Viridiplantae; phylum Streptophyta; class Magnoliopsida; order Solanales; family Solanaceae; genus Nicotiana; species Nicotiana otophora. The sequence goes on from AWOL01S0042836.1 coordinate 23,540, forward strand.
CTGAAATTGCTGTCCTAATCTCAGGCCGAACTGGGACAACTGGCTGTACAGGTATAACCTCTGGGGCATGGTCAACTTGGGCTTGTGGTTCTGGAGTACGAGCGACTGGAGTCTGTGCTCCTCCCCCGACCTGAGATGTGGCAGGAGCAAGTGCAATTAACTCTGATTGAGCTAGAGTGCCAAACATGCTCAAAACCTGGGCAAGAGTCTCCTGAAGTGCAGGAGTAGTAACAGGCGTCTCAGGTGCCTGCTCTCCAACTTGTAGCAGCTTTTGCAGCAGCTATTTAAGTCTCATTTTTGATCCGTTAACCATCTGAAACTCACCCGAGGCCGTCGGGACCTCAACCAAATATACCAACAAGTCCTAAAACATCATATGAACTTATTTGAAATCTCAAATCACATAAAACGACTCTAAAATCACGAATTATGCTCCAATTCATGCTTAATGAAATATAAAATTTCCAACTTCTACATTTGATGTCGAAACCTATCAAATCAAGTCCGATTGACCTCAAATTTTGCACACAAGTCATAAATGACATAACGGATATGTGAAAATTTTCAGAACTGGATTCCGACCCTGATATCAAAAAGCCAACTCCCCGGTCAAACTTTCAAACTTTAAATTCCTATTTTAGCCGTTTCAATCCTAATTTCACTACGAACTTTCAAATAAAATTCTGATCACGCTCCTAAGTTCAAAATCACCATACGGAGCTGTTGGAATCTTCAAAATTCTATTCCAGGGTCGTTTGTACATAATTCTATATCCGATCACAATTTGAACTTAAACTTTTAATTTTTCATCAAAATTCCATATCTCGTGCTAGGGACCTCATAATTTGATTCCGGGCATACGCCCAAGTCCCAATTCACTATACGGACCTACCGAAACTGTCAAAATACTGATCCGAGTCCGTTTGCTCAAAATATTGACCAAAGTCAACTCAATTGAGTTTTAAAGCTCTAATTCAAATTTTAATCTATTTTTCACATAAAAACTTTCCAGAAAATTTTACAGACTGTGCACGAAAGTCGAGGAATGATAAATAGTATTTTTCGAGATCTTGGAATACATAATTAATTATTAAATTTAAAGATGACATTTTGGATCATCACAATTTAAGAGCTAGTTTTTGGATCATCACAATTAACCAATGTTCTCTTTATTTTTGTAAAATATTTGGAGAATTTGAGGAGTCGGTTTGAATATTTTGTTTGCCTAATTTCATCGAACAACTTATTTCGTTACTATTCTCTTTTTTCGCTTCCTCTTATTTCTATTTTCAAACTTTAAACACTCAAAATATATTTCTCCAATAAATTACAAAAGATTTGACTATTTGTGAGCAATCCATACTACTCTGTGAAAACAAAAAAAGAATTTCATGTTTTAAATTACTTTTTGTCTCTTTAATTTTATAAGATCATATTTATATTTTTTAAGAATTTAATTACTTTTAATTTTATAACTCAAATACAAAAAATACTTTTTGTCTCTTTAATTTTATAAGATCATAATTACTTTTAATTTTATAACTCAAATACAAAAAATACTTTTTGTCTCTTTAATTTTATAAGATCATAATTACTTTTAATTTTATAACTCAAATACAAAAACTACTTTTTTCTCTTTAATTTTATAAGATCATATTTATAATTTTTAAGAACTTAATTACTTTTAATTTTATAACTCAAATACAAAAAATATTTTTTGTCTCTTTAATTTTATAAGATCATATTTATATTTTTTAAGAACTTAATTACCTTTAATTTTATAACTCAAATACAAAAAATACTTTTTGCCTCTTTAATTTTATAAGATCATATTTATATTTTTTAAGAACTTAATTACTTTTAATTTTATAACTCAAATACAAAAAATACTTTTTCAATCTTTACTTTTATAAGATTATATTTATATGTTTAAGAACTTAATTACTTTTAATTTTATAACTCAAATGCAAAAAATAATTTTTGTCTCTTTAATTTTATAAGATCATATTTATATTTTTTAAGAACTTAATTACTTTTAATTTTATAACTCAAATACAAAAAATACTTTTTGTCTCTTTAATTTTATAAGATCATATTTATATTTTTTAAGAACTTAATTACTTTTAAGTTTATAACTCAAATACAAAAAATACTTTTTGTCTCTTTAATTTTATAAGATCATATTTATGTTTTTTAAGAACTTAATTACTTTTAATTTTATAACTCAAATACAAAAAATACTTTTTGAATCTTTAATTTTATAAGATTATATTGATAGTTTTTAAGAACTTAATTACTATTAATTTTATAACTCAAATGCAAAAAATAATTTTTGTCTCTTTAATTTTATAAGATCATATTTATATTTTTTAATAACTTAATTACTTTTAATTTTATAACTCAAATACAAAAAATACTTTTTGCCTCTTTAATTTTATAAGATCATATTTATATTTCTTAAGAACTTAATTAATTTTAATTTTATAACTCAAATACAAAAAATACTTTTTGCCTCTTTAATTTTATAAGATCATATTTATATTTCTTAAGAACTTAATTAATTTTAATTTTATAACTCAAATACAAAAAATACTTTTTGCCTCTTTAATTTTATAAGATCATATTTATATTTCTTAAGAACTTAATTAATTTTAATTTTATAACTCAAATACAAAAAATACTTTTTGCCTCTTTAATTTTATAAGATCATATTTATATTTCTTAAGAACTTAATTAATTTTAATTTTATAACTCAAATACAAAAAATACTTTTTGCCTCTTTAATTTTATAAGATCATATTTATATTTCTTAAGAACTTAATTAATTTTAATTTTATAACTCAAATACAAAAAATACTTTTTGCCTCTTTAATTTTATAAGATCATATTTATATTTCTTAAGAACTTAATTAATTTTAATTTTATAACTCAAATACAAAAAATACTTTTTGCCTCTTTAATTTTATAAGATCATATTTATATTTCTTAAGAACTTAATTAATTTTAATTTTATAACTCAAATACAAAAAATACTTTTTGCCTCTTTAATTTTATAAGATCATATTTATATTTCTTAAGAACTTAATTAATTTTAATTTTATAACTCAAATACAAAAAATACTTTTTGCCTCTTTAATTTTATAAGATCATATTTATATTTCTTAAGAACTTAATTAATTTTAATTTTATAACTCAAATACAAAAAATACTTTTTGCCTCTTTAATTTTATAAGATCATATTTATATTTCTTAAGAACTTAATTAATTTTAATTTTATAACTCAAATACAAAAAATACTTTTTGTCTCTTTAATTTTATAAGATCATATTTATATTTTTTAAGAACTTAATTACTTTTAATTTTATAACTCAAATACAAAAAATACTTTTTGTCTCTTTAATTTTATAAGATCATATTTATATTTTTTAAGAACTTAATTACTTTTAATTTTATAACTCAAATACAAAAAATACTTTTTGTCTCTTTAATTTTATAAGATCATATATATATATTTTAAGAACTTAATTACTTTTAATTTTATAACTCAAAGACAAAACATACTTTTTGTCTCTTTAATTTTATAAGATTATATTTATATTTTTTAAGTACTTAATTACTTTTAATTTTATAACTCAAATACAAAAAAATACTTTTTGAATCTTTAATTTTATAAGATTATATTTATATTTTTCAACAACGTTATTACTTTTAATTTTATAACTCAAATACAAAAAATACTTTTTGTCTCTTTAATTTTATAAGATCATATTTATATTTTTTAAGAACTTAATTACTTTTAATTTTATAACTCAAATACAAAAAATACTTTTTGTCTCTTTAATTTTATAAGATCATATTTATATTTTTTAAGAACTTAATTACTTTTAATTTTATAACTCAAATACAAAAAATACTTTTTGTCTCTTTAATTTTATAAGATCATATTTATATGTTTTAAGAATTTAATTACTTTTAATTTTATAACTCAAATACAAATAATACTTTTTGTCTCTTTAATGTTATAAGATCATATTTATATTTTTTAAGAACTTAATCACTTTTAATTTTATAACTCAAATATAAAAAATATATTTTGTCTCTTTAATTTTATAAGATCATATTTATATTTTTTAATAACTTAATCACTTTTAATTTTATAACTCAAATACAAAAAATACTTTTTGTCTCTTTAATTTTATAAGATCATATTTATATTTTTTAAGAACTTAATTACTTTTAATTTTATAACTTAAATACAAAAAATACTTTTTGAATCTTTAATTTTATAAGATTATATTTATATTTTTTAAGAACTTAATTACTTTTAATTTTATAACTCAAATACAAAAAATACTTTTTGTCTCTTTAATTTTATAAGATCATATTTATATTTTTTAAGAACTTAATTACTTTTAATTTTATAACTCAAATGCAAAAAATACTTTTTGTCTCTTTAATTTTATAAGATCATATTTATATTTTTTAAGAACTTAATTACTTTTAATTTTATAACTCAAATGCAAAAAATAATTTTTTTCTCTTTAATTTTATAAGATCATATTTATATTTTTTAATAACGTAATTACTTTTAGTTTTATAACTCAAATACAAAAAATACTTTTTGTCTCTTTAATTTTATAAGATCATATTTATATTTCTTAAGAACTTAATTAATTGTAATTTTATAACTCAAATACAAAAAATACTTTTAATTTTATAAGATCATATTTATATTTTTTAAGAACTTAATTACTTTTAATTCTATAACGCAAATACAAAAAATACTTTTTGTCTCTTTAATGTTATAAGTTCATATTTATAGTTTTTAAGAACTTAATTACTTTTAATTTTATAACTCAAATACAAAAAATACTTTTTGTCTTTTTATTTTATAAGATCATATTTATATTTGTTTTAAGAATTTAATTACTTTTAATTTTATAACTCAAATACAAAAAATACTTTTTTGTCTCTTTACATTTATAAGATCATATTTATATTTTTTAAGAACTTAATTACTTTTAATTTTATAACTCAAATACAAAAAATACTTTTTGTCTCTTTAATTTTATAATATCATATTTATAGCTTTTAAGAATTTAATTACTTTTAATTTTATAACTCAAATACAAAAAATACTTTTTCTCTCTTTAATTGTATAAGATCATATTTATATTTTTTAAAAACTTAATCACTTTTAATTTTATAACTCAAATACATTTTAGTAATATAACTTTTTTTTAACTTTGTCATTCACATGGTTTACATGCGCATCACGCGTGTCAAAAAATTAGTTATTATAAAAGCATGGATAATTTATGGTAAATGTTGAACAACTATAATATTTCTAAGACATTAATCGATTTTTATGCCCTTAAGTATTTGTATAATTTAAGGATCTAACTGTAAATTACCTAATGATAAAATTCTTTTCTAATTTAAACTACACATACACCAACCCTACAAAGTTGATCCTACTTGAATTAGAAAGGCACGTCCATAAGTTTCTTTTAAAAAAATTGTTGTTCCTAATTACAACAAATATGTAATTGTGGGAGAATAGGAGAGTCCTTCATGGAGAGATATTTTTCTTTCTTATTTACATCAGGAATTTTAAGAACTCTTTTTTACCTTTTTATTGTGTAAGGAACTTCAGGTAAATTTCAAGTGATTTATTTTTATGTACGTGTTAGGAAATGTTTTGTAAATACTATTTTTTTTTTCCTTCGACAAAAATATCTTGATTCCTTCTTGAATAGGTGTTTTTCCCCTTTCACAATAGGATATTTAGAAAGTTCTTCGATACCGTTTATTTATTTAGTTAAGAACTTACAGAATGATATTTTACTTTAAAAGCTATTTCTTCCTTTTCGTTAGTGATTTTTATCAAGTTCATTTAATTAAGTGAAGGAAATGAATAATTTATGAAAACTTTTCTATCGTGAATCCCTATATCCAATCAGAGACGGAACCAGAATTTCAAGCTTACAGGTTCAGGATTTTAATCGCCTTAAGTTACTAGGTTCTAAATTAATAATTTATACATATTTAATAATTTTTTTAAGACAAATACAAGGTTTCGAACCAAAACTACTGGGTTCGACCGAACCCTCTCTCCGCACTCTAGCTCTGCCCTCGCATCTAATCACAAGTTATTCACTTAAGAAATACTTAAGAGAGAACAAATCGCATACATACACACCTAAGAGTTCTACACAACCACACGTATATTAAAACGTTAAATGTTGGTTGACGAAAATATCCCGAAATATTGAACAACAATTATAATCTTTAAAAGTGAAATTATTCTTTTAAATATGTAACTCCATATTGTACAAAATTGTATTATATTATTTTTATTCGACCTAACGCTAGGAGTTTGAAACCAAATTGAATTTTTTGGTTGATTAGGACAATATCGATTCCGACTCTTGTTCGAAGAGTCTCCCGAAGCAGAAGTTACATGGAACTAAAAAATTTTCTCAGTTACAAGTTTGAATCCTTTTGGTACACAACCAAACACAATTTCATCCATCTAAAATATATTTCTACATAATGGCGGCTCTATTTAAAAAGCATAATATACTGACCATGCCACAAAACTTTAAAAACTTGACCTTTTTTAATTAATGGATATCAATTATATCTCTAATATTTTTATTCAATTCTATTTTTTCCTTAATTCTGCATATAATATTAGTAGGTTTCATAATATTTGACATAAGATATCACGAACATAGAGACTAATTAATCAATAAGCGATAATATTAAATGCGAATATATTTATTGTTTTCCCGATGTATGCCACATTAACCCATGAGCATATAACAGTCTCGTAAGAATCAACCAATTGTTAAATGTCAAAAATTTGAACTCAAGAAGTTGAATTATAATAATCTTCTAATAAGTAATAACCAATACTCAGTTAGGCTTTCTAAATCCGTTAACAAGATGAAAAAAAGGAGCATGCATATTATATCGTACAAAACCAGAGTTGCTTAATTTGTTTCTCTTAATTTTCACAATGGATCCATACCAGTAGATATTAAAATTATTCTCGTATTTTCTTATTCTTAGATTTCTATTATTACTTGTTATTGTTTTTTTTTTTGCTTCGCTTACTTTCACTGCATTTATTTTTGACTTCTCCACTACTGTATTTTTTACAAAAACTCCCGACCTTCACAGGATAGATGTAAGATTTACATACACACTATCCTTTTTAGACCATACTTATAGGACTATACTGTGTTATTATTATTATTATTGTAATTTTCACAATGGATCTACAAGTTTTGGAATAAAGAAAGTAGTTTGAGAAAAGAAAAAGGGAAAAAGAAGAAAGAAGATAACAAGAAAAAAGAGATAGATGGTGAAATGTTGGAGAGAGAAGTGGTTACAGATCCCAAGGGGAAGAAGATGAAGTCATGATCATAAAAAAATGAAACGAATTACTCTTTTCTCGACAAAAGCTTACACACTGATCACTCTATCTCCTGATCAAAGCACCCTTCTTTTTCTTCTTCTTCTTGACAGCAAATTCTTCTTCTTTTGTCTGTCTATGTCTATTTCATATACTCTTTGCTCCACGTGCAACTGCAGCCTATTCTTTTTTCCCTGTCATCACGTGCCCTCTGCGTGCCTTCACATCAAAATCCCCCAAACGAATGTGCAACTACACCATCAAGAGGTTAGGATTTTGGTTTCCTTGATTTGCTATCCTTTCATTTTCAATCGATAAGTCTGAGTTCGACTCCGGAAAATGAATACAAGTAGGGTAGAGTGTACGTAGACCTTACTCTTGCCTTTAAGAAAGCAGAGAGATTGTTTCCGGTAGATCCTCGACTCAGTGAACACAGACCTTGCCCTTTGCTTTTAAGAAGACAGAGAGGTTGTTTCCCGTAAACCATCGGCTCAAAAAGAAAAAATAACAAGCAAATCAATTTGACAGCCAAAGCGAAAATACAAAACTAACACTAAGTAATGCGATTAGAAACCCAAAACAAAGGCAGTAATAACAGAAACTAGGGATTTTGGTGAAAAGCACAATAAATATATTGATAAAGAGTGTAATCTATCTAGTGAATTTCGAATACTAGATACCTAAAAAAGTTTATGCAAGTGTGTGACCACATTGATGTCCACTCTTATTTGATGGATCTCCTAGATAGTTTGAAACCAGCATAGGTTGTAGAATCCCAAGGTACAGAACATCAACGTCGAAAATGATTTAGCTGTTTAATGGATATTTTTAGGACTAATCCATTAGGAAAGACAGTTTCTCCGTCAACTCTAAATAAATGAAAAGATGACTCTGTTTGGTCAAAGTTGATATTTCTAAAGCTGTGATAGCTTATAGATTGGTGCAAGATGAGATGTACCAGCAAGTAGGGTCACTGTTGTCTAGAGAACAATTATATGACCTCCTATAGTTACATCACCTGAAAAGCAAATGTTTCCTTGAGATTGTTAACTAATCGAAATCCAGGAACAAGTTTCCTTTTCATCTCAACTTCCTGTTTATAAAATGACTCAGTGCAGCTTATTTAGAGAGCTTGATGTTGATTTCATTGACATAAGAGCAGCATAGCAATTATATTCCAAACCGAACACAGTACAATCACCGGAACAATAGATAATACATGAACAATCGGTATACCTTACTGCATCAGAATATGTTGCTAATCCAAAGTTGAAGATTAAATTAAGGATGATTGACAAGAACTCTGATGTATTAACAATCATCTTTTCTAGATATGATCCCCATCTCCATAGAACTTCAGTTCTCAAGCAAAACTATCATCTTTTAGTGTCATCATTACACTCCTTGCAACATAACTAGCATTACTGAGAACTTGACCTTTGTACATCTACCAACTGGTAAAGATCACCACGCCTTTGCTTCTCTAATGGAAGGTTTGTCCTGGATATCAAATTTGACAATGATTCATATGTTTAGTGTAGAAGTCCCATAATAGTTGCAATTGCAAAGAACGTAAAAAAGAGACACACAGTAGGTGCATGGAATCTCACCTCCTCAGCTCAATTTGTGAATAGTCAATCTCCGAGATGATTATAGCCTCGTCATGTTCAGTCGTCGCCAGCACTTCTCCGAACTGCCAAATATATACCAATGAATCAGAGTGGTAGTTACAACTAATGGCACCCTTCTCTTTGTAAACGGAGAAGCCTATTCTCTCTTTAAATCAGAGGACTCATTTGTTTATTTTCACACGTCATACGGACATAAAATATGATCACTTACTGGTCCAACTAATGTGGAATGCCCCCAAGCCACATATCCAGCACCAGCATCTCGAGCAGGTGAACATGTTGCAACATATAGCTGAAACAAGTATATTTATTTTTTACAACAAAGCATATAAAAATATTCAAGACCATTGTGTTTTTAAAATTTTCTATACAGACACCGGTGGCACAAGACCATTGTGTGTCATCTGAATGGTAAAGCTAGGTACTCTAATTATAATTAGAGTTTGCTTCCAGTAAACTCATAGATTTACCTTTGTTGTAGCCACCCTTGCCCTGTTCCTTCTACTTCTTGGGTTCCATTATATTCGATTTTAAACTCATTTCCAAGACAAAAAAGATAAAGAGTCAATCCAAGTAGTGACAATTACTGGAAATATACAAACCCTGGATAAACATCTGTGTTTGTTCATCTTATCCTATCCTGAGATATTTCATGCACCATATGGTAACGATACACTTTCTCGGTTTTATGTGGAAAACAATGACATTATCAGGCAAAAACAGTTCAAGGTGTTAGGTATATTAACATGCAGGATAAAACTGGTGCTGCACCAAAAAGGTGAGAAGCATCTCAAGCCTTTCACTTTTAAACCTTTTCTGGTCCTAAGGAATGTGATTATATAGGAATTCTGTTATACCTGATTATCAACTGCCCTGCATGAGAAAAAGGCACAGATTAGTGATGTCAGATGCGGTGCTATTGGAGTTAGGATTATGAAGGATTTAACATAGATATTTTTTTTTAAATACACAAAATTTAAGAGAGATGCAACAGCTATTTGCCTATTCAGCCAAATGACCTAGATGTTTGACAACAGAACAACTTCACTTGAAGACATTCGTATTACCTTGCCCTTTGCAGTAACTCCCAGTGCAGTGGTCCTGTAGTCATGTTGAATGCCCCAGGATAGCAGATCAGATGAGCACCTGGAAATCACAACTTTCAATCATAGGATTCTCTGACAAAGATAATGATAGTGGAGAAACTATTGATAAGCAGCCATGAGAAATTACTGATAAGCTGCCACTGATGTTAGGCAGGATCCATGGTATTATGCATAAACTTCTTCATTTTCATTTGCTCTTTCAAGTGATCCTGCGTAGCACTCCTCCGGTTCATTTGCTCTTTTTTCTTTTCAGGCAATTGGGGCATATGCAGGAACACTAAATATACCCGCAACAACACAATCTTTTCTTTCCTCACCCTTTTTTCCAATAGAAGCAACTCCTCTGCCATCGTCATAACTAAAAACCTTCCCCCTGCCATTATCATTATAAAAATGCATTTCTCTACCATCATCATAACCAAAATGTTTCTCTCCAACAGTATCACCATCAAGAATAACTTCTCCTCCTATTCTACCCTTCACCAAGAGATTTTTCTCGTGTACTATCATCTCCTCCAACCACATGGCTGTATCCAATTGGTAGGGTTTGCACACTACACTTCTTTATCTTAAAGACGCCACCCAAATATCTTAAGACTGTCACTCCATCAAACTCTTTACTTAGGTTATTCATCATCATGTCCTCTTTGTCTGGTGAAAGATTTTGGATGTAAGCCTCTAGTGGGTTGCTCTAGTGGTAAGCACCCTCCACTTCCAACCAAGAGGTTGTGAGTTCGAGTCACCCCAAGAGCAAGGTGGGGAATTCTTGGAGGGAGGGAGCCGAGGGTCTATCGGAAACAGCCTCTCTACCCCAGGGTAGGGGTAAGGTCTTTGTACACACTACCCTCCCCAGACCCCACTAGTGGGATTATACTGGGTTGTTGTTGTTGTTGTTGTTGGATGTAAGCCTCCCCCTTTCCAGGATATTAGAGGCATGCTTGAAACATCCTATAAATGTTTAAATCACTTTATGCAGAATGTTTTAAACATTTACAGGATGTTTCAAGCATCCACCAGAATGAGCCTTACCGAATCATCTTTGATTTAAAATGGATCGGGCATGTCTTTTTCTACTTTTTCAAACCACCTCTTCATCCTTGGCAATGTCTTTCTTCTCTTTTGGTTGCAATTGAGGTATGGCTTGAAACGCCGAAGCTTACATTGTGTGATAAAAAAATAAATAGAAAATTATGTAAATATTACAAAAATTGAAAAAATGAACAAGATTTATTTAGTTACCATGAATGCCCAAGGAAATCCGTAGAGATTATACGAGTCATATTAGATTGCTGATGCTCTTTCATATGATAATCAACAGTCAAGAGAAAATTATTTCGGCCCTATGAATAATTGTAGAAAGCCTCTTCTGTGGAGGCCAGTTTGACTGTATTTTCATGAACGCCAGAAGTTTTGATCTTTTGCCTACAAAATGCAGTGGACAAACCAAAACAAGCATAGTGCATACTTGAATTTAATCATCTCAAACATTGTTTTAGAAGTCGCAGGCCTCTTTCATTTGGTAATAAGTTAGCACAAATCTTCACCACCAAGAAGGTACTTTTCAATCTTCGAATTAGTATAAGAATGTCCACAGTTGAGTCAAGTCATTATGGCAAACTCACGAAGGCCAAAGCGGACTAATAATCTTTTGTAATTAAATCATAACTCCTGGGTCTTCTTGCAGAACACTCTACGGAGTAGAAGGCCATGCACCATAGATGCTTGAAACAATGGCCTCTCAGGCAAATCCAAAGGTGTCCAAAAGGACTACTCCTAAACTTGTTTTCGAGGTCCTCATCCTTCAACCAAATTCTGAACTCACCTATACCTGCTACTCCTAACGAGGATGTTACAGTGATCTTCTTGTTGAAGGTCTTATTTTGTCCAAAAATGACTTAAATTTTGAACCATGAAAGTTCCGACCGAAGCTTTAAGATTTCAACCTCGCAACTGTCACCCTTATCTTTAGGCATCTCAACCTGTACATGACTTAAAAATGTTTAAAATCTCTTTACAGTCATTTTTAATAAGCAGGGTTATGAAAAGCGGTCGCTTCCTCGCTTAAAGCGAGAAGCGAAGCGACCCTTTACCCGTTTTGTTCTATGAAGCGACTCAGGTAGACAAAAGCATGCGCTTCCTACTAAAAAGCGAGAAGCGAAGCGACCGCTTCTTTGTTTTAAACAGCTGCCAGCCTATTTAATTAAAAAAAAAGGGTTTTTAGTGTTCTTTTATTAAAACACGACCAGCAGCAACAGAGAATCTAAAGAGGCGACTAGGGTTCCCTCCTCCTCCTCCTCCTCCTCCGCCTCCTTCTTCTTCTGCCTCTCCCTCTCCCTCTCCCTCTCCCTCTTCTTCTTCTTCTTCTTCTTCTCACTGTTTCAGCGTCCAAATAGCAGCGAAATGCTGGCGAATTTTCTTTCTCAGTCTTCTCCTCTTCGTTGAAATGCTGCCCAGTTCTTCTTTCATTGTTTTTATGTTGCCCAGCTTTTAACAGAATAGTATACTGTCTTTCCTCTTATTTTTATATCCTTTATTCTTAGTTCTTATTGCCTTTCTTATGTGTTATGTAATTGTTCTTTTATGCTGTCCAACTTTAATTGATGCTACTCTTTAGTTTTTACATTGAAATATTGAACATTTGCTTACAGTTACATGTGTTGTCTATGCAATATTTATTTTAATTTTTTTTTTATCCGCTTCACTTCAAAAAAGCGAGCGCTTCGCTTCTCGCTTCTCGCTTTAAGCAAAATGGGGGTTGTCGCTTTTCCTCGCTTCACGCTCTTCACAACACTGTTAATGAGAGATGTTTCAAACATCTAGAGAGAAGTTTGAAACATATTGAGCTTACCTCACCAGATTGAAAAAGTGCATTATCATTCTTTCTCTTTTTTCTGCCTCTGCCTCTTTTTATTCTCTTGAAGCTTTTTTTCTCTTGGTTTCAAGATAAAATCTTCATCTTCAGAGGTCTCTTCTATTCCTTCTCTTTAAAAGCTACTATTTTCTCTTCTGATTCTTTATCATCAACAATTGTCTTCTCTTTCAACGGTTGTTATCTCCTCTTTTGATTTTTCATCAACTTCTATCTCCTGTTCTATTTCTTTCTCTGTTTCCTTTTCTCTTCTATTTCTTTCTCTGTTTCCTTTTCTCTTCTATTTCTTTCTTCAGCATTCTCTCCTTCTACTATTTCGTCAGCAGTGTCTACTCCTTCCTGATTATTCTATCCTCCTACTACTACTACTACCTTCTGAAGAGGCGTGGTGACTTCCACTTCAGTTACAGTGGCATTGATTATTGTATCTCATCTTCCTGTGATATCCAAATTTGTTTTTTGGGTCTTTTAGAAGGAGAGTCGCCTCTTTTTAGAACAATCAATGCTCACTATAGCAGAAATGGAAGCCACACCTCTTCAAGTAGTAGGAGGAGACACGGCTGATGAAGTAGTAGAAGGAGAGAATGTTGGAGAAGAGGAACAAGAGAAAGAAAAAGAGAAAAAAGGGGATAAAGAGAAAGAAAAAGAAAGCAAGAGAAGAAGAAACAAAAGAGGACGCAGAAGTTAACGATGACAAATTAAAAGACGAGACATCAGCCGTTGAAGGAGAAGAAAGGCAAGAGGGGCAGTTGTTGATCACAAAGAATCAGACGATGGAACAGTAATTGTGGAAGGAGAAGAAATAGAAGATGAGACCTCTGGAGATGAAAATTTTATGTTGAAACCAAGAGAAAAAGAAGCTTCAAGAGAATAAGAGGCAAAAAGAAGAAAAAAGAGAAAAAAATGATAATACATCTTATCAATCTGATGATGTAAACTCAATATATTTCAAACAACTCTCGATATGTTTGAAACATCTCTATGTACAAATGACTGTAAAGAGATATTTTTTAATTATTAAATTAATTGTCCGTGTGCCTTTTATTAATAAACATTATTAAATCATGTACAAGTTGAGATGCCTAAAGATGAGGACAATTGCGAGGTTGAAATCTTACAGCTTCGATCGGAACTTCCACAGTTAAAATTCAAGATATTTTTGGATGATAATGAGACCTTCAGCAAGATCACAGTGAGATCCTCATTAGAAGTAGCAGGTATGGGTGAGTTAGGAAATTTGTTGAGGGGTGAGGGCCTCGAAAACAAGTTTAGGAGTAGTCCTGTCGAACACTTTTTGGATTTGCCAGAGAGGCCACTATTTCATGCTACATAGTGTATGGCCTTCTACTCCGTACAGTGCTCTGCGAGAAGACCCAGGAGTTATGGTTTAATTATAAAAGATTATAAGTCCGCTTAAGCCTTCGTGTGTTTGCCATAATGACTAGACTCAACTACGGACATTATTACAATAATTCGAAGATTGAAAAGTACTTTCTTGATTGTGAAGATTTGTGGCAACTTATTACCAAAGGAAAAAGGTTTGTGACTTGTAAAACAGTGTTTGAGATAATCATATTCAAATCCATAAAAATTAGAAACTATCCACTATGCTGCATTTTATTGGCAAAGGATCAGAACTATGGTGTTTATGAAAATACAGTCAGATTGGCCTCCACAAAAGACTTTCTACAATTATCCATGGGGCCAAAATAGTTTCTGCTTGACTGTGATTATCTTATGGAAGATATGAAAGAACATCAACAATCTAAGAGTGACTCGCATAACATTTACGGATTTCCTTGGGCATTCATGGTACCTAAATAAATCTTGTTCATTATTTCTATTGTGTTATTTATATAATTTTTTATTTTTTATCACCAATGTAGGCTTGGGCGTTTAAAGCCATACCTCAATTGCGGCAAAAAAAGTAAAAAAAGACAAGTCTGATTCAATTCAAATCAAAGACAATCCGATAAGGCTCATTCGGGTGGATGTTTCAAAGATGTTTGAAACATCTTTCAAACATCATGTAGATGTTTCTGCAGAAAGTGTTTTAAACATGTATAGGATGTTTCAAGTATGACCCTAATATCTTTGCTTATAAATCCTTTTGTTCCCTTCCCAGGTAGTGCACCAATTTCTTTACCCTACAAAGGCTGAAAAGGGAAAGGCTTTACATCCAAAATTTAGTTATTTTACTCTACAAAGAAAACATGATGATCGATAGTCTAAGTAAAGAATTGGATGGAGTGATAGTCTTAAGACATTTGGGTGGTGCCCTTAAGCTGGAGAAGGGTAGTTTGTAAACCCCACAAATTGAAGATAACCATGTGGTTAGAGGAGATACTGGAGAAAAATTTGTTGGTGGAGATGGTAGAATAGGAGAAGTTGTTCGTGACGATGATGGTGATGGTACAAGAGAAGAACATTTTGGTTATGATGATGGTAGAGAAATGCATTTTGATGATGATAATAGCAGAAGGAAGGATTTTAGTTATGATGATGGCAGAAGAGTTGCTTCTATTGGAAAAAGAGGTGAGGAAATAAAGATCATGTTATTGCGGGTACATCTAGTGTCCACTGCCCCTGCATATGCCCCAATTGTCTAGAAAAGGAAAAATAGTAAATTAACTGGAGGAATGCTATGCATGATCAGTTGAAAAAGCAACTGAAAATGATGAAGTTTATGCACATGTTTGTTTCTCAATGAACAAAAGACGGAAACAATTAACGGTGTATGTTGAGAATTCCACACAAGTGTAGCAATTAGGTTACGATTCCTTGATCATATTAATTGCATGATATATCTAAAACTAAATTAGTCTATTTAATAATTGCATCAGTTAGGGTGGGTTAGAGTCCTACATTGGTTGGGGAATGGGCCGGTAGTCTCCTTATATGGAATTGGGCAATCCTCCCCTCATGAACTAGCTTTTAGGTTGAGTTAGGACAAAGTGTCATATCGTACCGCATCCAATTATGATAACGCATTTACTCATTGTATCACGGTGCTTCCTAGTTCCAGATACTCAAGCCCTACTATCTTTCTGTTTATTTTGCAATTCTTATCTTCTCTTCCTTGTCAGTTCACTTCGTCTTTTTATACACAATCATTCGTGAATAATCTTCTCAGAACTATGGTCTAGTGTTATTCAAAGAACTAGAATTGAAATGGAGGCATGAACCTTTTGCAATGATTTAAGAACCGTCTCCTTTTAGGTTCTCCCCGTCTTCAGTAGATTTCCCACAAATATTCTGCAGGTCATATGCGTTATGACTATAAGGAGAAATTGATTGGTTCAATTCTTCTTTTCTTTTCTAGTGGTTGACGCTAAACTATAAATTTTCTAATGCTGTGGTTCATTAAATTGAAATTCTCTCCATAATGTTTCTCCATTCTAGATCATCTTTGCCTTGATACTGCTACTTATGAACTAGACCCTTTTTCTCCCATCATATATAAGAGATAGCATATAGAGGCTGAATTACGAAGCAAAACCAAGAGCTTCAGCAGTTAGATTCAATGAAATAGCTGAATTTACCCTTTTTACTCCTAAATTCACCATACTGCACTGAACCCGGATATGGACATGTATTTCGATCAGTTGGTGTATGAATGTTAACCCTAGGATGTTCTGAAAATTGTCAAAACATTTGCCTTTTGGACCTCTCCGCAATGCATTCAAGAGTGACATTTTTTCTTTTCTTTTTCTTTTTGAGCAGTTGCATTCAAGATTTATATTGTGAATAAATTATCAATTTCAGCAGTGAAAACAGAGGTGTTATAAGTGGTCTGGAATTCCTTGTAATGTACAAATTACTTTAGTTTAAGTCTCTTAGTCACTCTTTGCAAATGAATCGGAAGCTTCTGCTGTGTACTTATTTCAAAGCATGCACAATGCTGAACCAAGGTTAGAAATACAGACCGTATTTCAATGTCGTAATGAAACATACGTTGTATCATTACTAAATAGTCTACACCTCCTACTAGACCAAAAGTGAAGCATTGGGTCAAACTCCTCTTTGGTATCAAGGCAATAGCTATGAATAGTCATCGACTTCCGGAAAAGCCAAGCATACATTTTAGAAATAATCCAATGGTGGAAATTGGTTGTAAGCATACAGAATGTTTCCCGCTAATAAAGCCGAAGACATTACTCATTAGCATTATGGTATAAATCACCAAAACACAACACATTATGGTGACATGAACTAGTATTAGGTTTAAAGAAAAGTTTACATACATAAACAGTCAGCAATTGAAAACTCTCAGTCACTTGCAAAAAGCTAATAAAGGAAAATACACACCTCTTGCTGCATATAGCATGGCCAATTCCTGAAAGCGAATGTCGTAGCAAATCCCTATACCAATTCGGCCAACCTCTGCAGAAATATAGTTATAACATTTCTCAAAAGCACTGGATGGATGCATCAATTAACTTAGAAATACAGAAAAGGGAAATATTCATGCTCTTCAATGAAGCAGAAGACAATGTAATGAAATCAATCAAAATACGGAACATAAACAAGCAGTTTAAGTTATTATATTAACTGGAGGAACTTTCAGAACAGTGGAGCAGTCTCTGACACTAGATTATGAGTAATTTGGTTAATTTATTACCACAGTATGTCAGAAAGTAAGATGGAGAAAATACCTGTATCCACAACAGTTGGAGTCTCTCCTGCTGTAAGCGTCTTTGACTCCTTAAAGGTTATTTTACCAGGAATATCAATGTCAAAAAGATGTATCTGCAAAGACATCAAAGCGTCAGAAATTTTGCAGAGTTCCCATCTTCTTGATTTTCCCAAAAAGCTACTAGATATGTTTTTTCCCCTTGGTGACTAGACTTACTTAGCCAATGTGCACATTCCATTATGCAAAGCAAAAATTGGCATTGTAATTCTACTATTTCACTCCAACCTATAACTCTGTGTGAACAGTTGCAGAAATACTTCTATTCATATTAAAAAGGCTAGGTTGGCTCCCCACGTCTGTATTATTAGTTCCCCGCCCTTTTATCGCAAAACTGTACTACCATTAAGATTTCGATAAAATCTAATGGAGTCCCTGATTTCAACATAATATATAAAAGTAAAACAAAATATAATGGAGTTCCTCAAATGCAGAAAATAGGCAAATCTCAGTTTATTCTCTTATCTTTTTGTCCAAAAATTCTTTAATTAAACTCAAAAATCATCTATTCCGTCCAGATCACTGGGAGTACTCTTTTGAGTGTAAAATAGCATTATCAAGATGCTTTTCAACCCAGAAAAGTAAAAATAAAGAGAACGAAAACCCCCCTCATATTTGTCAAATATAAATACGTAGTAATATTAAACAGAAAATTATGAGGGACTGGACCAAGTAACACTCACAGATCTGTGCATCAAGAAATGAATGTCTGACTACACTCTGCAACATCATTCAATTTCTAAATCCGAAAACCAAGATTATACACTCAGTATAATCTTGTAGTATTGAAGTTTATGGTTTATATAATTGATTGAGCAAATGACAATTACTTTCTTAGTTTCTTCTAGATCTCAGTGGCAAAGCCAAAGCTACATGCCCTCACGACAACAAGAGAGGTGTCTGCTTACCTTTCTGTGCTTAGCTTTCAACTTTCCATCAGCATCGAAAACGCAGCAAGTATTATACAACTTGTCCCCACTGCGTTCAGGTATAGAGCCTCCCACTATTGTGATCTTCAGAAGTCGAGCTACTTCAGAGAGCATGGCAGTTGATGGAGATGCATCAGAACCAGCATCAATGTCTTCAGCATAAATTGGGAAGCTATCATTTGAATATGGACTATTCCATATTTCCTAGCAAAAAGCAAAGCCCAATAGTAAGCTAAAATCAATTGCTGTAAACTTTCAATGGCAGTTAATAGCCAAGCCATTGCAGAAAGGTCCGCTTCAGGTAGCAAAATCTACATAAGAAAACAGATCTTTGTTGCCTCACCATAAGATTAAGTCAGAATTCTTACCATAAACTAGGAAAGGACATGATGAGATACTCAAAGTGAATCTACGTAACAGCCCTCGTACAAGATGAGACAATGGTACGCACATTTCCTCTCCACTAATGAATTGGTATAAAGATTACAAACATATTTAGACATATGAAAGAAGTGCAGCTTTCATAGGCATTTGCATGTTAATAGGAAGGCTAATTTAAGATTGAAACAGCATAATATCTGGAACTCATTTAGCTACTGTTATACAGTGTCCTATGTTGGTTGTATAAAGTGCTTCAAAAGAATTTTATAACGGCCTTGTCCTACTCTGCCCAATGTCTTAAAATTTTGGATTGGATGCTCAGATTATTTGATGGTCACATCGATATATTAGGCTATTAGACGATGGAAATATTAGACTTTATAACTGAGTTGCTCACCATAACGAACTCTAAGTATGCATACAAAAATTTACAGTTGCGGCAATCAGACAGAGTATAACTACTGATATATGTATACAACAAGAAACAGCTGCATTGAAAGAACAAATTATATGTGAACTCACAGGCAAAACAACAAGCTTAGCCCCCTTCTCAGCAGCCTCCTCAATTGCTGTTCGAGCATGAATAATATTCCCTTCCTTATCTGATGTCACTGCTAATTGACATAGCCCAATCTTAAACTGCTCATTCAACATCAAATTCACATATCAAAAATGGATTAAACAAAATTCACCTTTCAAATCAACTATTACCACAACCCAACTTAGGTGAGTGAAGCTGGTAATTTTAAATCCAATTAAGTGAAGTTAAATTAACTAAACTATTTAAATAAAAAAATCACTTATACACACACACACACACACATAAAGGAGACCTTGGTGATGGAAGGCGGGGGCAATTGGAGAGCGGGAGGAACCCTAGCTTGTTCAGGCTTGAAAGAGGAGGCCATGGAAGAAGCTGATGTAGTGAGGGTTGTACGTGCTGAAAACTGCAAATTGTTGCTTCGAGTGGTTGTACGATTTGGAATGATGTGAAAGTGACGATGGAGCAGGAGTGAGGGTGTAAGCCGTACGATGGACCCAGAAATGGAGGATCCAATCACTGAAGAAGAAGAAAGGGTTGAAGACAAGAAGACAAATCCAATTCTCATTTCAACTTCAATTTCTCTTCATTTTCATTTTCATTTTCTGCTCAAAGCCAAAGTTACACCTTGTTTGGAGTATATTGTATTTTTATGTAAAATAATGTTTGTTTTGATTCATTATTTTAAATTGATTGTATTATATTATTAAATTAATTGTTTCGGAATAATAAAAAATCTAAAACAACTAAATCGGTATGGTGAGATTGTTTTATATTTTTCTTTTCAATTCTATCCTTACTTATTGCTTCATAATTATATTTTGCCCTTTATCCTATTTTATACTTACTCCACCAAATACGTACCGGTCGGTCTCTCGCTCTAAGTTGTGGTTCGTTCTTAACTTTGCAAGTCATTAAAATAATGTCAGTGATTTGCAAATACCTATCACATTTTAGTTCTCAAACTATTTTTCTCTATCTAGGGCTCACGTTATATTTCTACTTTCATATACAAATTTGTTTTTGTTGTTCCTGTCTCCGAACTGTTTATGCTATAATTAAAATTTATGTTGATCACGTTTTATTTATTGAATTTTTTGTGCTCAGCTATATGTCAAACTGGAGTAAGCCTTCGCAATTGGCACATAAATGTTCTTGTCTGTTGGACATCATTTTAAGAGAAAACAACTATATTGGCAGATTTATTGTTTTAGTACTCCTAGTAAGTAATCCCTGTTAAGTACATGATGTTAGACTCTTTCGCTCTTCATCTTGTTCATAGTTTACAAAGGGGAAGAACTTTTCTCAAAGCCTGTCTTTTCACGAGTTAGCTATTTTTATTGAGTAATGTTTAATTTAGGGAATATTTTTTCATATTTAAAACAAATGAGGATATTTTAGTAAACTTATTAGCTACAGTACAGTACGATATTATCAACCAAACAGTAAAAATATTATTTAACGACAGCAAACGATACAATTTATTCAAACATTGTATCATTAAAACGATACAATACAATACGATACATTATAAAAATGACGGGTAACAATGATCCAAACATAGTGTTAATTTCACCGAATAAATTACCAAATTGGTCCCCATGTTTGTGATTCTTACCAATTGAGTCTGCTATGTGGCATGACTCGAACACTTGTGTCGAGTATGGACTCTTGCACTTGATTTTTTTAACTAAAATTAAGGGGATATAACCCCCCTACGACACG